>JAHWFO010022513.1:369992-397479 GCA_023313115.1 Rhysida immarginata
CATCCACCTTCACTTCGGGTTTCCTCTCTTTCCGCATCCAAGAGCGATTCCATCCACCCACGTCCAAGTCTTTTTCCTTCCCCTTTCTCCTCTTGAAATTCCTCCCGACGAAAACTCCTCTTTTCTTTTCCTCCAATGAGGGACCGACCCGATCTCTCTTCTTCCGACCTACCCTATCTCCTTTCCAAGGGGTCGGCTTTTTCTTCGCCTTCTCTTTCTCCATTTCTTCTGTCTCATTCCCATTGGGTCGTTGCTTTGACGTCATTAACTGCGGAGAATCTCCTTTTACCTTCATTGTCACCTCGTTCACATTCTCCAATCTCCGCCGAAACCGAGGTGACATCCTGAATGAATATAACGTAAAGTTAATGATAGTCGAAATTGGTTTTAAGGAACCTTGTTTAATGGAACCATTATCGTTTGTATGGAACTTTTTATTCTAAAAAATGGCATGGAATATACCAAAATGGATCATATGAATGAATCATTATAATTCATTTCAACTTTCAGTGCTAAAATATGGAATGTACTATATATACCGGCTTGGAATGAAGTGTCAAGATTGAAAATAACGTAAAGAATTTGATAGTCGAAATTGATTTCAATGAAACTGTTTTAATGGCACCATTATCGTTTCTTGAAAATATCAATGCTAAAATATTGCATGTAATAAATCAAACGACTTGAAATTACGTGGCAAGATTGAACGTAACTTAAACTTATTGGTAATCGAAATTATTTTGAAGGCACTTGGTTTAATGCAACCACTACTGTTCCTTGGAAGTTTCAATGATTTTATATGGCATGTAATATATCAAACGACTTGGAATGAAGTATCTAGAGAACATAACGTAAAATTAATGATAGTAGACATTGGTTTCAAGGACCTGGTTTAGTGGAACTTTTATCGTTTATATGGAACGTTCAATGCTAAATTCTGCCATGTAATTTAACAAACGACATGTAATGAAGTGTCATGAATGAATATTACGTAAAATTAATGATAGTCGAAATTGGTTTCAATGAAACTGTTTTAATGAAACCATTATCGTTTCTTGAAAAATTCAATGCTAAAGTATTGCATGTAATAAATCAAACGACTTGAAATGGCGTGTTAAGATTGAATGTAACTTAAACTTATTGTTAATCGAAATTATTTTAAAGGCACTTGCTTCAATGCAAACATTACTGTTCCTTGGAACTTTCTATGATTTTATAGAAACGACATGGAATATATCAAACGACATGGAATGAAGTATCTAAAGATTATAACGTAAAATTAATGATTGTCGAAACTGGTTTCAAAGAATCTGGTTTAATGGAACCATTATGGTTCATTGGAACTTTCAATGCTAAAATATGGCATATAATATATATATATATATATCGACTGGGAATGATGTGTCATGAATGCATATAACGTAAAATTAATGATTAATAAATGAAAGGTCTAATTAGTATTTTTGCACGCCAAACATCATATGTTGACATCAATATTTTCATCAGTAAAATTAATAATAGACGATATCGGTTTGAAGGAACTTCGTTTAGTGGAACCCGTAGGTTTCATTTAAACTTTCAATGACAGAATATGGTATGTAATATATCAAGCGACTTGGAATGAAGTGTGAGATGTCATGAATAAATATAACGTATAATATATGATAGTCGAAAATGGTTTGAAGGAACCTGGTTTAATAGAACCCATATGTTTATTGCAACTTTCAATGTTAAAATATGCACTGTGTCAAATGATGTCATAAAGAAATATAAGGTAAAATTAATGATAGTCGAGACTAATGGTTTCAAAGAAACTGGTTTATTGTAACCCTTATAGTTCATTGGAACTTTCAATGCTAAAAAACGGCATATAATATATATAATGGCCTGTAATGATATGTCAAGATTGAACAGAACGTAAAATTATTGATAGTCGAAATTATTTCAAAGGCACTGTTTAAGTCGAACCATTATGTTTCAGTGGAACTTTCAATACTAAAATATGCCAAGTGTCAAATGATGTATTATAAATGATTATAATGTAAAATTATTGATAGGCGAAATTAGTTTCAAAGAACCTGGTTTAATGTCACCCTTATGGTTGATTGCAACTTTCAATGCTAAAATATGGCACGTAGTGTATCAATTGACTTGGAATGATGTGCCATGAATGAACATAACGCAAAATTAATGATAGTTGAAATTGGTTTGAAGTAACCTGGTTTAGTGGATACCCTTATGGTTCATGTAAACTTTCAATGATAAAATATGGCATATAATATATAAATCGACTTATATAACGATGGAATGATGTGTTGTGAATGCATATAACGTAAAATTAATGATTAATAAATGAAAGGTCTTATGAGGATTTTTTGACGCTAAACTTCATATGTTGATATCTAGAATTTCATCAGTAAAATTATTGATAGACGATATTGTTTTCAAGGAACTGCGTTTAGTGGAACCCTTATGTTTCATTAAAACTTTCAGTGATAGGATATGGCATGGAATATATCAGACGACTTGAAATGAGGTGTCATGAATGAATATAATGTAAAATTAATAAAGTCGAAATTGGTTTCAAGGAACTTAGTTTAGTGGAACCATTATGGTTCATTCAAACTAATTGAAACAAATTGAAACTATGGTTCATTGCATAAACTAATTTCTCAAGCTGTACATAAAAAACGAGAGTTGGGGCATAAGTCGTGGCAACTATTTTTTTTCTTATATATTTTTTTCTATTTTTGTTCTCATAGCTAAGGGATGGTATCTCAGATGTAATATGTCTCGAGGAAACCGTTCATTCATAGTATATTTCCTCAACCCCAGATGCCTTTGTGATTTCATTTTGTTGCGTTGATAACAATGTTAAATCAGTTCTTAGTTAACCGCCGTGCAGTATGGATGTAACCGGAGTTGAACAACGCTCGTATATCATTATAGCCGGTATCCGCTGGCTTTGGTAAGAATTTGATCACCCACTATACTCTCCGGACTTTTCTCGTTGTGATTTTGAGCTTATACGGACGGTAAGGAACCATTACGTGGTAGACTGCTTCGGACACGAATAAACATTGCAAATATTGTGCAACAGGAGATGACCAGATTTCCACATGGTGAGGATTATGGTGAAGCAGATGATAAGGGCGCCAGTCACATCGTTGGCAGCGTACTGTGAACGTTCAGGGACTACTTTGAGGCCCTTTAGAGGCCCATGTGTACAGTAATGATTCTGGAACAGAAAGTTGTAATGTTATATCAACAACCTCACTAAACATGAAGTGCAAAATATTTCCGTGTTGCTAAAAGTCCGTATATTTCCTCCATTCCTTGTCCTTTCATCTACATATTTCGCAATTTCTACCCACTGTCGAATTCTCACAAAAAAAAACAGTTGCCATAACTTGTGCCCCAACCCTCGTAACTTATACTTAACATTTTAAAGTTTTATAATATTTATTCCTCCTTGGAATGCAAAATTCAATAAATAAATAAATAAATAAATAAATAATATGGCATGTAATATATCAAACGACTTGGAATGAGGTGTCATGAATGAATATAACTTAAAATCAATGATAGTGGAAATTGCTTTTCAGGAAACTGGTTTAATGGAACCATTATCATTTATATAGAAAAATTAAATAACAGTTATTAAATGAAAATGAAAAATAAAAAATTAATTAACAATTAACAAAATAATTAATAAATATTAAGTAAAATCAAATTAGAGGCGGAAATTAGAGGGAACCAAAAGGTTTACGCGTATTTATGCATATAAAGGAGTGAAATTCGTTATGCAGGTTCCTCTAAGCAAGATCAACATTACTGTAAATATTGGACAAAATTGTCCCAATAGGGTCGGCAATCACTTGGTCTTAAGAAATTTATGGCAACTTATACGGTGTAATATATCATTCGATTGAAAATAATGAGAAAGGAAAGAAGATAGGGTTATTTTATATTTTCTAAATACAAGGTTCGAAAAAATCTATTTCAATTGAAAAAATGGGAGGATTCAAAAGTGCAGATGCAAGAATAAAAAAAAAATTGAAGATTGGTTTTGTTAGAAATTTTGGTTAACAGCAAATAAGTCAAATAAGTCAACTTATGCTGAGTCGAGTGCGGTACACTGAGGCGCAAAAAACAGCAGCAAAGACAGTATCAACAGCTAAAGTCAAGGCCTGGGAGAAGTTCGGGGAGAAATTACAGGCAGTCTGTGGTTCGGCAAACAACGTATTCTGGCAGACCGTGCGCCGCCTCTGTGGAAAAGTCTCTTTCATCACAAACCTTTAAGAGTTCAGATGGGAGACTTCTAAAAACGGAGGAGAGCGTGTTGCATAGGTGGAAGGAATACTTTGCATCTCTTATTAATCCGGTGACAGCAACAACTGAGGCACATGAGCTGCACTTTGGAGCGGAGAATAGTCACGGTAGTATCACTGAAGCAGAAGTCGGATGGGCAATTAAGTCCCTGAAGACTGGCAAAGGTGCAGTTGATGATGAAATCCGGTCCGAGATGTTAAAGGCTTTAAATCAGGATGGTATCCTGTGGCTGACTGGAGGTTGCTTGGATATCTGGACAGGCCCCTAAGCAATGACAGACAGGAATTGTGATCCCTATCTTCAAAAAAGGAGATTGGTAATATTGCAAAAACTATCGAGGCATATCTTTGCTCAGCATTCCTGGGAAAGTGTACAATAAGTATCTGGAGAAGAGAAGTCTGGAAATAGTCGACTCCAAGCTATCGGGGGAGCAGTGTGGTTTCAGACCTGGCCGAAGCACGACGGATCACATTTTTGCTCTAAGGCAAATCTTTGAGAAATCCTGGGAGTATGCAGAAGAGGTCTACGCTTGCTTTGTGGACCTTGAAAAAGCATATGACAGAGTTCCTCGGGAGAAGCTCTGGCAAGTGTTGCAAGAGTATGGAGATGGGCAATTACTGGTTGCTATCATGTCTCTGTAAGAAAGCTCTGAGATGTGTGTCTGGATAAATGGCATTAAGTCAAAACCGTTCACCGTGGGTGTTGGACTCCGCCAAGGGTGCGCACTGTCCCCCCTCTTGTGCATTATCTTTATGGACTGGGTAGACAGGGGCAGCCGAGGCGATGAGCGTTTTTGCGTGGGCGACTGTCTGGTGGAGAGGTTGCTCTTTGCCGACGACCTTGTCCTCTTGGGGGGCGATGTACTCTCCGCCCCTACAGTGCATCGGCTGCAATTCCTTCTCACCGGAGCCTGGATCCGATGTGAGCGGTGGGCGACAAGCTGCGGTCTGGACTACAATACAGATAAATTTAGCTGCCTATATGTCTCTCCGTAGAGAGCCTTGCGAGAAAGACCAGCAACAGCGCTTATAGGGAATAAAACAGTGCAGTGTACTGATTCCATCAAGTACCTTGGTTTTATACTGGATGCATGGGGAAGCTGGGTAGGCCACATCTCCTACCTCTGCAAAAGAGCGGCAACGATGGGAACCAGAATATTTATATTCGCAGGAAAATATTGGGGTCTTTCAACCAGGACACGCAAGACTCTGCTGATCAACATCATCAACCCCATGCTGCTGTACGGAGCGGAGATATAGGGCCAAAGGGTCATCAACACGCAACCAAGGAGGCGTCTCCAGACTGTCCAGCGACCTTTTCTTTTGTCCCTGGCGAGAGCCTACTGCACGGTCTCCACGGAGGCCCTTCAGGTCATTAACGGCTGCTCACCTCTTCATCTTCTAGCACTCCTCCGCCATAAATTCCAGGAACACAGCACTAGCGGCTTTCTGGAGTATGAGGCCCCACCCGGATTCTCCTCCCAACCACCACCTTGGGAGGCTCGCAGCATCGAGGTACTGTGTGATGGCAACAGCAGCCCTGGCACCGACATTGAAATTTACAGAGATGGCTCAAACATTGGCGGTAAGACAGGAGGAGCCTTTGTTATTCTGGGAGGCTTCATCGTGGCTCACCAACAGACCTTCAGCTTGGCACTTAATTGCTCGGTTTTTCTAGCAGAGGTGCAGGCCATTAGGGAAGCACTGACGTGGCTCAATCAATCGAAAGTCGTGCCAGTGAAGTCGGCTACGGTGTTGTCTGACTCGCTGGCGGCTCTTAGAGCAATTACGAGCAACAGAGGTTCCTCCGAGCAGACCATCGCTGCCAGGACTGCTTTACTGCAGGCAGTCGATTTACGCAGCATAACCCTACGATGGGTCAAATCACATGCAGGCATCCCTGGCAACGAGCTGGCTGATGTGGCTGCAAAGAAGGCGGCATTGCGGCTGTCAGCCATCTTAGGGGCTCTCTGTACAGGGAAGCATTTAACACATGGCAAAGGGAATGGGATAACTCCACGAAGGGGAGACCGGTTCACCAGTTTCTGCCGAGGGTTTCGACCGATACAATCGGCTTGCACCCCCGAACAATTCAAATGATCACAGGCCACGGTCCCTTTTTGGACTATTTAGCGCGGTTTAAGCTCGTTACAAATACGACACTCTGCCCATGTGGATCCGGGACCCATTCCCCGACTCACCTCCTCGACGCCTGCACGCTCTCTGCAGTTCTAAACGCTTGGGCGAACCTCCACGCATCGCTTCAGCGACACGGCTACACGCGTCCATTCGCATACACGGCTTATTTGACTGCATTAATTATTAAAGATTTCGAAAAATTCTCAGTGAAAGCAATTGCAGACACAACCTTTGCTTGCCATGATAACAGCGGTGTATAGATTTTGCAGATTAAACCATTCCTAGGTCGTGAATATCCGGACCGCGGAGAGGGTGTTTCATCGTGGCTTGGTCGGCAGGGGCCCCTGCAAGCAAGGACCTTGTCCTCTTTGGGACTTCTCGCACGAACCTTCAGCATTCACTAGACCAGTTTGCAGCCAAATGTGAAGAAGCTGGGATGAAGATCAGTGTGGCTAAAACTGAGTTCTGGTCCTTTCAATACAGCCTGCTCAGTGTGTTCTCCACGTTAGGGGAGCCTCATGGAGACAGGTGGAGAAGTTCAAGTATCTCGGGATTGTATTCACGAGTGATGGACGGCAGGAGAAAGAATTGGATGCTCGGATGGGCGCAGCAAGCAGTGTCAGACGTGAACTGTGGCGATCCGTGGTAACGAAATGCGAGCTGGTAACAAAGCCAAGCTCTCCGTCTTTAAAGTGTCCCCATTCTCACCTATGGTCATGAGGCTTGGATAATGACCGAAAGTGTGTGATCGCGGGTACAAGCGGCTGAAATGAGATTTCTGAGAGGTGTAGCAGGCGTTACCTTACTAGATAAAGTGCACAGCAGCACAATAAGGGAGTCTTTAGGTTTTGGGCCGCTACTTCTCAGCATTGAGAGATCTCAATTGCGTTGGTATGGCCACGTGATACAGATGCCGCAAACTGGTCTTCCTAGGTAGTTATTTTCCAAGCCGGTGGGTAGAGACTACATGGAGAATCCGGGTTCGAGTCGCTTGGGTATTACCAGGGAGGACATGCGCCTGATGGCGGAAGATCGCGATCGCTGGAGATCCTCCATAGGGCTGCTGCCCCCGCGAACATAACGGATAAGCGGCTCTGAAAAGTAGGTAAGTAAGAAATTTTGGCATCGACTACTAAGGTCATTTTGCGAGCACAAATTTTATCTGTACGCAGCCCGGGACAAACACAAACCAACTAGAAAGTCTACGGCCTAGCCCTCTCGGCCGCCTGGCGGCTAAAAAAAAGATGAACTCAGGGCTTTTGCTACTTTCCTATACCTTCCTCGGGAGGCTAAATTTCTTGTTATTTTAGTTTTCATTTTTATTTAATAACTTTTATTTATTGTATTCCAGGGTTTTTGTGTCTCGTCCTTTTCTCTTATAAATATCCGTTCATTTATATGGAACCTTTAATTCTAAAATATGGCATGTAATATATCAAACGACATGGAATAAGGAGTCATGAATGAATATAACGTAAAATAATGAGAGTTGAAATTGGTTTCAAGGAACCTGTTTTAATGGAAATATTATCGTTTCTTGAAACATTCAATGCTAAAATATTGCATGTAATAAATCAAACCGTATGGAATGATGTGTCAAGATTGAATGTAACTTAAACTTATTGATAGTCGAAATTATTTCAAAGGCACTTGGTTTAATGCAACCATTATGGTTCACTGGAACTTTCAATGCTAAAATATGTTATTTAATATATAAAACATCTTGGAATGATATGTCAAGATTGACTATAACTTAAAATTAATGATAGACGATATTGGTTTGATGGAACCTCGTTTAGTGGAACCCTTATGATTCATTGAAACTTTCAATGATAAAATATTGTATGTAATATATATAAAAAGGCCTGAATAGATGTGTCAAGATTGAATATAACGTAAATTTGTTGACAGTCGAAATTTGTTCATAGGCACTTGGTTTAGTGGAATCATTATGGTTCACTGGTACTTTCAATACAAAAATATGGCATGTAATTTATCAAATGGCTTGGAATGATTCGTCAAGATTTAATATAACGTAAAATTATTGATAGTCGAAATTGGTTTCAATGAAACAGTTTTAATGGAAACTTTAACGTTCATTGAAGCTATTAATTCTAAAATATGGCACGTATTATATCAAATGATTAGGAATAACGTGTCAAGTTTGAATATAACTTAAACTTATTGGTTTTCGAAATTATTATAAACGTACTTGGTTTAGTGGAACCATTATTGTTCCTTGGAACTTTCAATGGTTTAATATGGCATGAACGGATATTGATAAGAGAAAAGGACGATACACAAAAAACGCTGGAATACAATAAATAATAGTTATTAAATGAAAATAAAAAATAAAATAATAATTAACAATTAACAAAATAATTAATACATAAGAAGTAAAATCAAAATAAGACTTTAAAATCAAATTAAAAGCTGACGTTTCGGATAGAGACTATCCTTTATCAAAGCAGAAAGGATAATTCTTCAAAGGCAATTTGAATATTAGAGAATTTTCCTGAAGTTATGAAAAAGTACTAAAGGACGCGATTATATATAGTTGGCATAGGGAACAGTAAGATGGTATTGGCTGAAAAAGCAGAAGAGGAATTTGAAGACATGTTGGGATAGGCCAGGAAGGAGGACATATGGAGGTAATAAGAGGGCGACGAAAAATAATGCAATAGGAAAACACATACAAAATTAAAATTATAAAAAAGTTTAGGAATGATAGGGTGTCTAGCAAAACGGTTTCATAAAATTCCCTGGGAAAAAAAAATTATCCCTGAAAAAATCCCTGACCGTTCCCGGTTACACAATTTTTTTGACAAAGCCCGGTCGCTAGTCATCCTGTAAAATAGTATTGCATAACAAAAAGGTCACTAAAATAAAGAATATCGAACTTATGCCTGGCAAATCTGGAGCGTATGGTATTGCCTGTCTCTCCAAAGTACTGTTTCTGGCATACTTTGCAATGTAACAGGTAAATTAAGTTGTGAGAAGTGCAGGTCAGGTTCTGGTTAATCTTGAAAGTAAAGGAGGAAGCACTGCTGGAAATGGTGGTAGCAGGGTAAAGAAAATGGCAAACGCCACAACGCTTTGCATTGCAAGGAGAACATCCTTTAGTGGAAGTGCGTTGTTTGGTAATAGCAGCATGAACCAGAATATCTTTAAAATTAAATGTCCGTTTAAATGAAACTTTTGGTGGTTCTGGTAGGATGGAGTGGATAAGAGGAGAGTTGTCAATAATATGTTGATGTTTCCTTAGGACATTTTTAATACGATTGAGGGTTGGATTATAAGGAAGAACTAATGTAGGTGTTGTCATGGCTGGAGAAGGTTTGGGGTTGTTGTTAGAACTAGAATTGCGATGTTTATAGATAGAGGCGCGTATGACAGATTTGGGGTAGCCTCTTGCTTTTAGGGAGTGGGTAAGGGAAAGAGCATGGAAGTCCTAGTCAGACTGATTAGTGCATATTCTATGGATCCGAGCTAACTGACCTAATGGGATGTTATCCTTGCAATGGCGCGGATGGCAGCTGTTATAGTGTAAGTACTGGTGTTGGTCAGTGGGCTTCTTATAGAGATGAGTAGAAAAATTATTGTTAGTGATAGAGATAGAGACATCCAAAAATGAAACTGTCCTGATAGAGTTATTGTGAGAAAAGTTGATGGAGGAGTGGATGGAGTTGGAAAGGGTGATCAAAGATAAGAGTGAGCCTTCATTGTGTAGACAGATCAGGAAAATGTCATCAATATATCGCGCGGCTTCAAGGGAGACGTGTAAAGTAGTTTGGTTTCCACTTCCCCCATAAAAATGTTAGCATAGTTGGGAGTTATTTTAGAGCCCATAGCAGTGCCACTGGTCTGGATGTAATAGTCATTGTTAAATTGAAGAAATTGGAGGTGAGGATGGTCCGAAGAAGAAGGCAGATAGTGTCAGTAGAAGGAACTTGGAAAGGTTTGTTAGCTTTGAGACTGTTGCACACAGCTTTAACCCCATCATCATGAGGAATGTTAGTGTAGAGGGAAGAGACATTAAGCGTGCAGAGGAAGACGTTCTTGAAATCGTAGTTAGAGTCGTGAAGGCGCTGGATATGGGAGAGAAAATCATTAGTGTCTTTGATATTGGAAGGAAGACCTGGTGGGATGTGGCGTATGTGGTGTTCGACATACGCAGATAGTGGCTCACAGAGTGTGTTGTTACAAGAGATGATCGGACGGCCGGTATTGCCAGGTTTATGAATCTTGGGAAGAAGGTACAAACGACCAGGAGAACTGAATTTAGGAAGGAGGAAGAGGCGGGCTTTGTTATCAATTTCAGAAGAGATTCAAGCTGAGAGAGGGTATTTTGAAGTATGGTTTTGAACGTGTCAGTAGGATCGGAGGTTAGTTTATTGTAGAACGTAATATCAGAGAGTTGTCTGTTAGCTTCGTTAATGTAGTCAGAGGTGTTCATGACAACAATAGCGCCCCCTTTATCTGCTGGTTTAATTGTTATATCAGGGTTATTGCTAAGGCTTGATACAAAGAAAGAGGTTTTTTTAATATTTTTAGTGATGGTGAGGATGTCGTTTTTTTTGGATTTGATGTAAACTTCAAGTTCAGGATTGATGTCATGAGGAGGGGTCCAGTCGCTGGGAATATGGAAGGTTGAGTTGGTAGCGGGAGTAGAATTGGAAGGATTCATGCAAAAGTATAGACGGGACCTGAGGGCATGGCTGAAGTTATCGACAGAGAAAATGATATCAAAAGTTTCAATAGTATTAGGAGTTGGACAGAAGGAAAGGCCTTTGGACCAGTTTATGATCTCGAGAGACGAAAGTTTAGTGGTTGATGGATTAATAACCGCGGTTGTGCCAAGAGTAGAGGAGCTGGAGGAGCTGGAGCTGGTAGAGGGAGGTGGATCGTTTTTAGACAGGGAGTCCAGAAAATAGGCGGATAAAGGATTAGACAGAAAGTGGGATTTATTAGGGAGGGAAATACGATCTCCCTGAAATTTATTGCATTTTTTGGAATAGAGAAAATCAAGTTTTTTGCAAAAGAAAGTATGAAGAGCATCAATATCCGGGGGATTAAGAGAGGGGAGAGAGTCATGTTGGGTAATGGACTGATAGAGGCTTGTGCAAATGCTGGAGCAGTGGCTACTAAGAATAGGAAGGATGCTACGGGTAGAGTCAGAAACAGTGGAATGAATTTGCGACAGAGTGGCAGAGGGTAAGGGGCCTAATTGGATGCTGGGGGCAGAGACCAAACCTTTGGGGATTATGCCGAGGGTGAAGTAATGGGAAAAAGTAATTTTGTGAGCATGGTAGGTACAGAATTTGTCGCAAAGTTTTCGGAGCTGAAAAAAAGTAGGAGGGTGGTTGGCTGTTAGTCAACTGTTTTGTGTTGATCGTAGTTTTGTGGAGCTGCGTGTATTATATGTGTGTGGTCTGGCCGAGGTAGAAAGTGGGCGTGAAAGTGTGTCTAGCATTTGTGTAGTGTTCTGTGAAGGTGTAGGTGTGAGAATTTGGTTAATGGAAGAGAGTGTTGGGGAAGAAGGGACATCGTGAATGGTGGTTGGGGTTGTACCTACCATGCTCACAAAATCAACTTTTCCCATTACTCCATTTCCAGCAGTGCTTCCTCCTTTACTTTCAAGATTAACCAGAACCTGACCTGCATTTCTCACAACTTAATTTAACTGTTACATTGCAAAGTATGCCAGAAACAGTACGTTGGAGAGACAGGCAATACCATACGCTCCAGATTTGCCGGGCATAAGTTCGATATTCTTAGCAATGCTGACACCTGTCGCTAAACACCTTTATTCCCCTGGTCACTCTTTTCAGGCCATCAGCCTTTATATACTTCGTAGTAACTTCCATAACAAAAAAGAAAGAAAGCAATTCGAGTCTTTTCTTATTTGGAAATTTAATTCCCTCACCCCTACTGGTATTAACCTTAGCAAAGGCACCATTCCCTCATTACCATTCCCATATTCCTCTTCAACTTCAACTATTCCCTAATTTGTCGCAGGCTCTCTGGGCCTTTTTTCTTCTTTCTTTCTTTATCTTTTTTTTTATCTTGTCTCAGTTTTAATGTTCTGTCATATCTTTCTACTTCTATGTTCATTTTGTGTCCGTCCTTGTACTTTTTTTTTTCATAGGCTTTCTGTACTCTTTTATTTTAGTGACCTTTTTATTATGCGATACTATTTTACAGGGTGACTGGCGACCGGGCTTTGTCAAAAAATTGTGTAACCGGGAACGATCAGGGATTTTTTCAGAGATAATTTTTTTTTCCTCAGGGAATTTTACGAAAACGTTTTGCTAGACACCCTGTCATTCCTAAACTTTTTTATAATTTTTATATTGTATGTTATCCTATTGCATTATTTTTCGTCGCCCTCTTATTACCTCCTATTTGTCCTCTTTCCTTGCCTATCCCAACACATCTTCAAATTCCTCTTCTGCTTTTTCAGCCAATACCGTCTTACTGTTCCCTATGCCAACTATATATAAAGGCGTCCTTTAGTATCTTTTTCATTAACAGTGGAGGCCTTTCGAGGGAACAAGAATCCACTACAGTGCTACAACTGCCTGCGCTTCGGACACGTATCCATGGGCTGCACGGAAGATCCTCGTTGTAATAAATGTGCTGAGGGGCACCAGTCAAGAGATTGCCCCAGGATCAAAGGACAAGACCCCCCAAAGTGCATCAGATGTGGTGGACAGCACACATCAAGCTACACGAAATGTCCAAAATACCCCCAGGTTCAAAGGATGCCTAGTTCTAAAGTGACAGTAGGCAAATCCTATGCTACTGCTGTGTCTACGCCGGAAGATAAAAGCCTCAACATCAACGACCTACCAGGAATGTATAAGCAAATAGGACGTATCTTTCATCTGTTTTCTAATCTAGGCAAAAGTTACCCACAGTTGAGTGGGCTCCTTACGACCAACTAATTTTAGTATGGCTTCACAACGTTATACTGTAATCAACAAAGGTGAACTTCGGTGCGTGATATGGAACGCTAGGGGCATTCCCCGAAAGCGTATCGAGTTTCACAATTTTCTGTTAAAGCAAGACAACGACGTTGCTTTCCTTTGTGAAACTCATCTCAAACCAAGCCAAGACTTCAAGCTACCTGGCCATTGAGTGTACCGTAAAAATCGAATGGCTTCAAATGCTGCAAGATGTGCTTCTGGGGGCGCTGCGATCATCATTAACAAGGGAATTCAACACCAAGAATTAGTCTCCAAGTCTTATGCAGGTATGGAATCGGTCTCCATCATTATCAATGACGTCTCCTGTGGTGAAGTGAAGTTCGTGGTGCTCTACAATTCACCTAAACATTATCTTGACATTAGTGAGCTAGATGAACTCTTCAGTGGTGACACTCCAGTCGTCCTAGCTGGTGACCTAAACGCCAAACACCCAAGCTGGAACTCCAGAACGCAGAATTACGACGGCATGATTCTCTATAGGTACATACAAGGTAAAGATGATATCATCGCTGCTGGACCTGTGGAGGCTACCTACTACTGCGACCACTCCCCTAGTAGTGACGTTTTGGACATCTCGCTCTTGAAGGGTTTCTTCAAACCGTACAATATCTTCACGATTGATGACCTTTCTTCTGACCACAAGCCTGTGGCGTTGAACTTTGACAATGTCGACATAAATTTCCGAGAGGGACTGATACATCATCAAGACTGGAAGCTCTACAAAGATATTCTTAAGGAATATGGCTGCCATCCCGACGTTGCTTACTGTACAGTGGACATCAATCAACGTGTTGAAGACATAACCAGATGTATTAACAGTGCCATAGAAGCTAGTAAGTATCCATCAGAGAATAAACCTTCTCATCGAATCCAACTCACTCCTGGAATCCAACGCCTAATTTCTGAAAGAAACAGGACTCGTAGACTATGGCAACGCTATCCTGAACCTTGGCTCAAAACCAAGTATGACAGGCTGGTGCGAAGAGTCCAAGAGGATATAAAAGAGCTTCGCAACGCTAGATGGAATGAAAAACTCAAAAGCTTGTCGGCTCGCGACAATTCCAATTGGAGTATGGTCAGAGCTTTACAGAAGAGGAAGAATGATACGCTTCCTCCACTACGTACTCCACAAGGTGACTGTCCAAACTGATCAGGACAAGGCCCAAGTCATTGCAGATTCACTGGTAATGCAGTTTGTTACTCCCACCAACGATAAGCCCGAGAGCCAAATCATTGTCAACTTTGAGGAAGCCCCGCAGCATTTAACGAAGTACAACATCGAGGCTGGAGAGATCGCCAACATCATAAGTAAACTGAAAAAGAAGAAGGCTCCAGGAAAAGACAAGGTGAGTAATAACGCCCTTATGAATCTCCCAAAAAACTTTATTGACTTTCTCACCAATATCATTAGCGACTGCTGGAAATTTTCTTATTTCCCTGTGGCTTGGAAGAAATCTATTGTGTTGAGTATCCCCAAGCAGGGGCAAAATCCTGCAATTCTGGCGAGTTACCGACCTATTAGCCTGCTACCCATGATATCCAAGGTGTTGGAGAGAACGATCCTCGTCAGATTCCAAGATCACTGTCTAGCAAATGACCTTTTTCGGGAAGAGCAGTTTGGCTTTCGTGCTGTCCACTATTGTCCGATGCAGATATGGAGGCTCGTTGAAGACCTGAGCACCCCCCTGAACCTATCCAGGTACTGTGGGGTGGTATTTCTCGATGTCAGTAAAGCTTTTGACCAAGTGTGGCATGAAGGCCTTGTCTACAAAACGATCAGAAACGGGTTCCCTGCCGATTTGATTTTGATGGTGAAATCCTTTCTTGACGGCAGATCCTATCAAGCCAAAGTTGGAGAAGATCTTTCCACACCCGGTGTTGTAAAGGCCGGTGTCCCTCAGGGTTCTGTCCTCGGGCCTGTGCTATTTAATTACTTTGTACATGATTTCCCGAAACCCGATAATTGTAATCTGTATTTTTATGCGGATGACACTGCCATTATGACATGGGCACACCAGCCGGCGCACGTTATCACTCGGCTGCAGAGCGCCTTGAAGCAGTTCGAAGACTGGTTTAACTGCTGGAAGTTGAACCTTAACGTCGGAAAGTGCAAGGCTTTGTACCTCAATAGGAAGCTCAAGCATCCCCCAGATTCTCTTGTTCTGTTCAATAAGAAACTAGACTGGGTGGACAACTACAAGTATCTGGGAGTTATCTTTGACTCAAGACTCTCATGGAATCAGCATATGTCCTATGCTCTGAACAAAGCGAAGAGGGCTAAGTACAGTATCATAGCTCTCTTGGGTCGCAACAGCGCCCTCAGCATTGACAACAAGCTACTTCTGTACAAATCGATTATCCGGACCATACTCCTCTATGGCATGCCTGCGTGGGCGACTATCTGTAAAACCAGATGGAGTGAACTACAGTCATTCCAGAATGTTACCCTGAGGTCCATTGCCCAGCTGGACAAAAGGACAGTGAAAAACCAATTCATCCACTTGGCTTTAAACATGGCCCATATCGGAAAGTTTATACAGGATCTCCTTTTGATTATGATACATAAGATGAAGGCTCACGACAATAAGCTTGTGAAAAGGATACTGAAGAACTCAATGAATATGAACTGGCAAACGAAGTCTCGTAAACCGAGGCACGTTCTTGACATCAATTTTGAAGATATTAGCAACTTCTCTTTCCCAGACTACTGGAAGATGTGATAATCTTATTTCTCCTTGTTTTTTTTTATTTCGTTTGTTTTTTGTTTCTGACAATCGTCAATCTTATTTTCTTTTTTTATAATATGGAAGACTGCTTGGGTTGGTTAGGTTTCTTGACTACCTCAATGTATTTCATTTGGAGTTTATTCTGCTTGGATGAGCTTTGTGAAAGCGCTGCTTTCGTCCCATCCTAACAAATGTACACTTCACTGTTCGATTGTCGATTGTCGATCTTTTTCATTCGCATAGGATCCTTAGCTGTATCCATTGAAATGTTTCGTGTAAATAAGAGACCATTACAATGCTTTAATTGCTTACGATTTGGTCATATATCTCTAGGGTGTACTGATGCCCCTCGATGTAACAAATGTGCTAAAGACCACCAGTCACGAGACTGCCCAAATGTTAAAGGACAAGATCCTCCAAAGTGTATAAGATGCGCTGGGCAGCACACATCCAGTTATACAAAATGCCCAAAATATCTGCAAGTCAAACGTGTGCCAACTAAAGTTACTCCGGAGACTCCTATGCCTCAATAGTCTCGAAAACGTATAAAAGATTTAACATAAATGACATTCAAGACATGTGCAAACAACTAGGCAGTATATGCCATTTGTATAATGAATTAGGCAAAAAATATCCACAGGTGAGTGGAATTCTTACGAGCAAACACTGAGATTATGGCTGATCGACGCTATACTGTTATTAACAGAGGAAAGCTTCGTTGCGTCATATGGAACGCCAGGGGAATTCCCTGGAGGCGTATTGAGTTTTATAACTATTTAATTAAATGGGATAAAGATGTGGCATTTGTATGTGAGACACATCTAAAGCCGGGCAAGGACTTCAGAATCCCGGGCTACTGTGTCTATCGCAAAGATACAATTATTACTCCCAATGTCAAAAGCTCATCTGGAGGTGCATCAATTATCGTTTAAAAAGGCATTTGGCATCGGGAAGACCTCATACGAATGTATACAGGAATGGAGGTTGCTTCTGTTATTAACACGGATACTATTGTTGGCGATGTTAAATCCCTGGCTCTTTACAACTCTCCCAAGCATAAGATCGATGTTGACGAGCTCGATGAGCTATTCTCTGGGAGTATCCCAGTGGTAATGGCGGGAGACTTGAATGCTAAGCACTCGCAGTGGAACTCCAAGTCTCTAATGGACATTTCATAACTAATGACCAAGACAAAGCACAGCTTATTGCTGATTCACTTAAACAACAATTTGTGACTCCAAAGGATGAACGTCCAGAAAGACTACAAATATCCAAAATGGTAGAAAGCAGCATAACAAAGTATTACAACAATAGCCATCATCTGGCCAAACATAAAATACAGGTAGCTGAGATTCAAAATTGCTTTAAGAAACTCAAGAAAAAGAAGGCACCAGGAAAAGATACTATTAATAACAATGCCCTAAAAAACTTACCGCAAAATGTAACTAGTAATATCACTAAAATTATAAACGACTGTTGGGATAACTGTTACTTTCCAGATATATGGAAACAGTCTGTTGTCCTAAGTATCACTAAACCCGGTCAATATCCTGCAAACCCTGTAAGCTACAGGCCCATCAGTTTGCTGTCTTCTATATTCAAAGTCTTGGAGAGAACAATTCTCACAAGATTCTTAGATTTCTGCACAACCAATAATCTCATTCGTGCAGAACAATTTGGTTTTCGGGCGGAACATTCTTGCCAGCTCCAAGTTTGGAGACTTAACACTCCCCTTAATCTTTCCATGTATTGTGGCGTCATCTTCCTAAATGTTCATAAAGCATTTGATGAGGTCTGGCATGAAGGCCTTATTTATAAAATGATAACTGATGGTTTCCCACATGATTTAATTAGTCTCGTTTCTGTCCAACAGGTCTTTTCAGGCCAGAGTTGGAGATGAATTATCTGATACCTGTGAGATAAATGGCGGTGTTCCACAAGGATCAGTGCTGGGGCCAGTTCTGTTCAATTACTATATACGTGACTTCCCTGAAATCTCTTACTGCAAGCTATATTTTTATGCGGATGCTGCTGCTATACTGACATGGGCACGCCAGCCTAGTGTTGTTGTATCACGTTTGCAGAAAGCCCTTAAAGGATGTGAAATCTGGTTTAGCATTTGGCGATTAAAACTGAATGTCGACAAATGCAAAGCAATGTTTATCACTTAGAAGGAAAAGAGAAATCGGTTATATGACAAATACTTGGAATGGGCTGATAATTATAGATACCTCGGATTTGTTATTGATTCAAAGCTATCATGGAATGTGCATGTGACTTATGTGATGAACAAGGCCAAAATGCAAAGTTTAGCTTAATTGCTCTGTTGGGTCGTAACAGTGCCCTCAGTGTTGATAACAAACAACTGTTATACAAAATAATTGTTCGTGTCATCTTGCTATATGGCATGCCCGTCTGGGCTACGATTTGCCGAACATTACCTTAAGGACTATTGCACAATTAGATAGGAGAATTGCTCGCAATTATTCCATTCATAATGATTTCGATATGACCCATGTCGGCAAATACAACGTATGTTCAAGAGCTCATGAAAAACTGCTGCCTATTATGGCAAATCATGATAATGATCTAGTCTCCAGCATTCTGTAACATTCTCTACATAGAAAAAGGCATCGTAATTTAAGACATATCCTTGATGTCAATTTTGATGACATTGATAATGTCATCTTCCCAGATTACTGGGTTTCGTAAATTCTTTTGTTTTTTCTGTGGCTTACTATATAATATACTCCTAGTTCAGACAATCGTCAATCCAATTTTCCTCCACCAAGAGAAGGCAATTTTCTTTCATATTTTGGATGACCTTTGTGGGTACATCTAGCTTCTTTTTTAGTATATTGTATTTCCCTTGGAATATGATTATGAAGAGTGAGATTATGGAAGCTATGCTTCAAGTTCCACACGAATACCGATACACTACACTGTTCGATTGTCGATACTTTTTTCATAACTTCAGGATAATTCATGGCATATTTTAGCATTGAGAGTTTCAATAAACATTTGGGTTCCACTAAACAAGGTTCCTTCAAACCGATTTCGACTCATTCATTTTACGTTGTATTCATTCATGACACCTCACACCTCATTCCATATCGTTTGATATATTACATGCCATATTATTTATTTATTTATTTATTTATTTATTTATTTATTGAATTTTGCATTCCAAGGTGGAATAAATATTATAAAATTATAAAATAAGGTATAACATAGATTATATACAGCTTGAGAAGTTAGTTTATGTACTGAGCCATAGTTTCAATTAGTTTCAACGGTTGATACCCTAATGGTTTACTGCAACTTTCATTGCTAAAATATGGCAGGTAATATATCAATCGAATTGTAATGATGTGTCACGAATGAATATAACGTAAAATTAATGATAGTCGAAATTGGTTTGAAAGAACCTGGTTTAGTGAAACCTTTATGCTTCACTGGAACTTACATTGTTAAAAAATTGCATGTAATATTTCAAACATTTTGGAATGATGTGTCATGAATGAATATAATGTAAAATTAATTAGATTCGAAATTGATTTCAAGGAACCTTTTTAGTGGAACCATTATGGTTCACTCCTACTCTCAATGCTAAATTATAGCATGGAATATATTAAACGACTTGGAATGATGTGTCACGAATGAATATAACGTAAAATTAATGAGAGTCGAAATTGGTTTGAAAGAACCTGGTTTAGTGAAACCTTTATGCTTCACTGGAACTTTCTTTGCTAAAATATGGCATGTAATATATCAATCGTATTGTAATGATGTGTCATGAATGCATATAATGTAAAACTAATGATAGACAATATTGGCTTGAAGGAACCTGGTTTAGTGGAACCCTTATGATTCTTTCGAACTTTCAATGATAAAATATGGCATGATATATATATAACAGCTTGGAATGTTGTCTCAAGTTTGAATATAACGTAAAATTATTGAGAGTCGAAATTAGTTCAAAGGCACTTGGTTTAGTGGAATCATTATCCTTTATTGGAACTTTAAATTCTACATTATGCCATGTAATATATTAATCATCCTGGAATGATGTGTCACGAATAAATATAACGTTAAATTAATGATAGTCGAAAATGGTTTGAAGGAACCTAGTTTAATGGAACCCTTATGGTTCTCTAGAACTTTCATTGCTAAAATATGGCATGTAATATATAAATCGACTTATAATGACGTGTCATGAATGCATATAACTTAAAATTAATGATAGACCAAATTGGTTTGAAGGAATCTGGTTTAATGGAACGCTTATGATTCCCTCAAACTTTCAATGCTAAAATATGACATGTAATATGTCGAACCACATGGAATGAAGTGTCATGATTGGATATAACGTAAAAATATTGATAGTTGAAATTGATTTCAAGGAACCTCGCTTCGTGGAACGATTATCGTTTATATGGAACTTTCAATGCTAAATTATACCATGTAGTATATCAAACGGCTTGGAATGATGCATCAAGATTGAATATAACGTAAAATTATTGATAGTCGAAATTAGTTCAAAGGCACTTCTTTTAGTTGAACCGTTATGGTTCAGTGGATTTTTCAATGCTAAAATATGGAACGTAATATATCAAACGACTTGGAATGAGGTGTCATGAATGAATATAACGTAAAATCAGTGATAGTTTAAATTGGTTTCTAGGAACCTGTTTTAATGGAAAATATTATCGTTTCTTGAAACTTTCAATTCTAAATTTTTACTTTCAATTTTTTTTTTACTTTTGTATTTTGATTGTTGTTTTAACTTTTGGTGTAGACGACATGAAAAAAAGCCTTAGGCTTATTGCCGTCTTATTTTAAATAAATAAATATTGCATGTAATAAATTAAACGACTTGGAATGTATTTAACCGCAAAATTCAGAAATAATTAGGAAATACAATCTTCATGGTATAGTTGACAGAACCAATTGTTATAAACGAATTCCAAAATTTCCATACATAACTGTTTGACGATTACTAAGGCTTCATGAAGTAAAACTATGATAAGTAGAACATACAACTGTCGCCCGCTTAGCCAGAGCGTGTAATAAAGGTCATAAACATAATAAACTACAATAAAGATAGTGAGAGTAAACAATATTGCAAACGCTTTAAAATAATCGAATTAAAAAAAAAACTAGCAAAATGTAAAACATTAAACATGTGGTGAGAAAATATTATACAATTATAAACTAATATTATATGCACAACACAACATCTTCATAGATAGCGAAACATAAGGGCTTATTGTTATCCTATTACATCAGCTGCAGAACGCATGAGAGTGTATAGAGCTCATAGATGAAGTGACACACAAAAAAAATTATATAAGTTGAAAAGTCTACAGGAGCATACGAAATTTTCGAGCTCATAAACCACGGCAGTTAGAAACAAGTCCCCCATATTTAAGGTCAACAAGAAATAAGTTTCCCACGTCAGAGGGCTGTAGAATACGTTCTATTGGTCCAAATGAGATAAAATTTGAACTACAGATGATTCAAATGATTCGCTTGACATTTATTAAATAGAAAATTTATTACAAATATACACCAATTGATGGCGCTCAAACACGAATGGCATTTCTTAGTTGATGAAAAATGTGAAACATGTGCGTTACAACGCATGTCTATTAGCATTTTTCTTCGGATAAAAAGTCGGCAGATTCTGCACAAGCATGCCTACATTGCCTGAAAAAGCGCTACTGGTAAAATTGTTCTATGGTTCTGCGATTAGAGCACACTGTTGAACATGAACGGGGACATACTTAGTAGTTGTAATATTACATTATTATGTTATTTCGCATTGATAAAGCATATGAAATGAGTTTATGTGTATAGCAGCGCCACCTGTCGACGGGTATTTGAACTAAAAAATTTTATTTAATAAATGTCAAGCGCATCATTTGATTTATCTGTAGTTCAAATTATTATCTCATTTGGACCAATAGAATGCATTCTACAGCCCTCTGAAGTGCGAAACTTATTTCTTGCTAACCATGTACTATGCCCGACAATGAAATTTAGCCAGGGGAATGATCAAGCTTCACTGTAATGCGCATTTTGCTTAGTTTTTCTTGTCTCGCAGTAACAATGAACGAGCACGCATCTAAAGCTTCAGTAAGTTGAGTCTATTCAGTCCGGAGAAGGAATCCAGTACAAATGCATCTATTGCTGGCTAATTTTTATTGTCGGATAGAGGTAATCGGCAGTGGTTTAGTAGAGGCCTAGGCGGACATATGCTAGAGGCTTGAAGACTCGCTTATTGAAGCTTTCAGGACGAGAAGCAGTAAATAGAATTTAACAAACATGTTGAATGAAATAGTAATCTTTTTACTATTTAAAAAGCATAGCCATTAAAAAACGATGTTGGCTGTCTTGACTTAAACCAAACCTCTGTCAACCATCTTTCCGTTTGAAATAATGGTAAAATAGGAAAAAAAAGAAAACAGAAGTTAATAAAACTCTCAGATTAATATTCACTCTCACAATACAGTATTTAAATATTTATTATTTAAATAAAATAAAATAAATAAAATAACAAAATAAAAATAAAATAAAATAAAATAACAAAATAAAAAAATAACTATGGTTAAATAACTAAGGTTATTCTATAGTATCATGTTGTTATGAACCGTTCTCGATGCACCCTTGAGACTGCAATACATAAAAAGTTCAGGACAGGTTCGTTTCGTAGATGGTTCGTCCAGCAACGTCGTGCCCTACAATCAAGCAGCGTTCAAAGATATTTGCCCTTTCCCTATGATTGTAGTCTAAACTGGCTTTCCTTTATTTTACATGAAACGGCCATTTCTCATTTGCGTTTTGTTATTAATGATGACAAATTCCACTGAGCAGTTTTCTCATGACATTAATCATAAAAATTTATATAGTCAAATTACGGTAGAACTTTGATTACTCCAAAGTTAATTTCTATAATTAACTCTGCAAGTCGGAGGCAAGTTCTGTTCCTTTGGGTGCAAACCTCCAAGTTAAATAGAAAACATCCAAAACTAGAGGAATTATATTTTTCTTTCAACTTCAGCTTTTAATTTTCTGTTTCGTTATTAAAACAAAGTTATACACACCCAAATAATTACTCGTTCTTTCGTTAATTCATTTTACGGAAATAACTTTAAATTGATTGTGCAGTGTAAGAATGTCTCGATTAAAAATATTCTAGTCTTATTAAACAAAAGAATAACGTGTCTATCCACTAATTTATATTTTATTGGATAATGGCTGAAAATAGGCATAATCGTAGCATTAAATGCATCGAAAAATATGAGACGTGGTCACCACCCGACTTTCTTATACATAAATGACCTGGTCCAAATTCAGAATAAAATTAAACAACTGTCTAAAAAATCTACTTCCGTTAGAAATTTTAAAAAAGTTTGTGAATAAAAGTTACTTCAAATTAGCTTCTAAACCCTTTGGTATAGAGTCCAAATTTGCCTATACCGTCTTATTTCGCAAAAAAATGGATTTTGACAAGAGTGAAACTGGTACTTCCTTTTAGAATTTTGAAAAATTTTCTTAACAAAAGTTGTTTAAAATTGAAATTAAAACACTTTTTACCCCATACAAAATTTTCATAAACGCAATGTTTAACGAGATATTTCAAAATTTATATTTTGACGCTCGTATAAACTGATACTTCCGGTTCACCGATTCCACTGGAAAACTAATCAGACCTCCAGAGGAAGATTATAATCTAAAGTTTAAAGTTTGGACTCGATAGCTTTAGCCGTTTGGACGCTATCGTGGACACACACACACACACTGACACACGGACATTTTCCAGAAATCACTTTTTCATAATCTAGGGACCCTAAAACGTGAAGATCAGTGAAAATTTGAAGGTCGAAATTTTTCGTGATCACAATACTTCCTTATACTATGTAAAAGAAAGTAAAACGGAACCCTTCCTCATATGCTTTGAGGAGAAGCCTAGTACGAAACCCGTATTGAAGCTGCTTACCTCAATTGTTAAGTTCGGTCTCCCACCAACGTCGGTCCCGAACATCGAACAATGAACTCAACTGCTCCCACATATTAGAAGCTAAGCTTCCACCGTGTTGCCCGTTCAACAATGAGCGAGTACTCGATAATCTAGCATACGTTGCCCCTGCTGACTGGCTAAATTTCATTGTCGGATATAGTACATCTGCAAAAGAGCAAAAAACAAAAATCATCGTGAATATACAAAGCCCCCTAGAATAATATATCTTTTCTAGGGGGCTTTGGAATATACCACATACCACCCCACAACAAAGGTAATTTTAATAAAATAATGCAAAGCGGTGATGAACAGTGTTGTTTATCAACAATCATTCCGCGAGAAAAGACTTTATTAAATCAACAATCAGTGAGCTTCGAAATTTACGGACAGTGTTCGCAACGGACAATCCAAGGTTTTATATAAATTTTTATAATTTAGAAATTTCCTTAACTTTGAAATTTTAAACTCAATTTTATCGATGAAGTCAAAGAGATGGAGAGTCCGTCTTAGAGACATTCCTATTCTACCTTTTAATGCTCGAAAAATATGGCAACAGAATGAGAATAATTATACACCGCATGCTCGCGCGTAATGTTATTGTTTGTTAACATCGTTTTGGCAATATATTAACACGCATTTTCAACTTGTGTTTGTTTTTTTCTGTGTCTTCATTAATAATTTTTGGATTAATTGTATTGCTGAAGATCACGTTTCAATGTCAAAAGTACACATTTTAGTTTATTGCATAATAACGTCAATTATAAAACACTCTTTATATTCTCTACAACTTTTGTAACAATTTTAACATTTAGAAAAAGACATTTTACTCTTGCCAGATCATAAAGTTGTATTTGTATAATATTACTTGGATTTTTTTTTTTAATAAAATTTTCATGTTTTACTTGATTGTGTTTTTAATCAGTATTTTAATGATTACTTATTACTAATCCTTTTCACTGATTACATCATCCTATGTTTGTCACTTACTATTATCATGGACATGAAGTTTCTCTTCAGTCAGGCGTCCCGCGACACACAAGGTTTTTTTTTTCTCCTGTATTTGCCCCTTCACGGATATGTTATTTGTACTGTTGTAAACCTTCTTTTTGAAAATTAAAGGCTAGCAGATTGCTCTCATCGCCCCTATCCCGATTTATTTAGGAGAACATATCCAGGATTGGAGCGCTAGTGTGTCGTTATTTAACACATCTTTACTTCGAATATGACTTTCATTAAGAGATTAAAAATTAATAATGTTAAATACATGATTAGCAAATCGACTTTCCTTATCCCCCAGGTTTCTTTTAATTCCATCCATCAAGTCTAAACTATATATATGTACGCATAACACAAAAATTAAAATTCAAAATATGTTTTGCTTACTACCAATATATTTGGAAATAGTTTTACAATTTATTTTGTTTTTTAAAAAAATACAACGAGTTTGTTTTTTTAACAACACACTTGTGAAAATATAGGCATGTGAAATATGTCAACATAGTTTTTTATTCTTTGTTTGCAATCGGTAACACCATCTTTATACAATTATATTCAATGAATATTGGTATTTATGAAAAGAATAGAAAATTCGGACTCGGGATTGACTAAAATTCTGACAAATAGGAACGAATGAGCTGTCTTTATGTTGTCATTAAATCTAATCTAAATACTACCAATTTCCTGCTTTTCTATTGATTTGAAAATGGCTAAGGAATGTGGAAGATTAGAGGTCACCACTGTAAAAGACCGTGGCATTGTCTGAGAAGAAGTGAATCAAGGGAGAAAATAATGGAAAAAATTCTGATGCCTCTTAGTGAACAGTCTGAATGGTCGAAATGCAATTACAACTGAAGGCTTCAATCAAGAATAGCCGTTTCTCAGGAACCCAGGCTAACAAGCTCTAATCGCAACACAAAAGTACACACAAAGATCTGTTTCGTTCGCATTTGGAAAATATTTACTGTATATGAGAAACGGAAAACACCAATCTGTGTTCCTGCTTTCTCCAATTCCCCACAAAAGCTCTTCACACAATAGCAATCGCTTGTATAACATGTTGATCAAATATAATTGTTTGCAACAGAAGAAATAGGCAATGATGCCTTCAATTTTTGAATCGTATATGAAAAATGAGGCGATTGATTTTATGTAAAAGAAATACGACAATTTTATTGTTATTTATTCGTTAAGACTTGATATAGCGATCCGAATTTCTTTGCCAGAGTTTCAAATTAGAGTAATTATGTAGTGACCCTACAAAAATTCCTACATTTTAATTTAACATGTTTAAAGAATAAAATTTAGTTATGAAAAGAGTTAGTTTTGCTTTTTGGAAACACTATAGCTGACATTTGTCGTACACTGATTTTTATTCTCATTGTATGTCAGTTGACCAATTTGCCTTCTTCTAATTTTTATTAAGAACTAGCAGAGGTACCCGGCGTTGCCCGGGTTATTTATACTTGGGAGTTATAATTTAATTTTTTTTGCGATTTATCTCGTTGAATACAAGTGTAATTAATCGGGGCAACGCCGGGTACCTCTGCTAGTCCGTTATAAAAGTTAATTTATCTTTCTACTAGAAGAGGTACCCGGCGTTGCCCGGGATTATTACAGTTGGGATGTAAACAGAACAATCTCAAAAATTAAAATAAATTTTGCAATATCTTAAAAATAAACACATGAAAATGCTTAGATATAATACAGTAAAAATTCTTAATGAAAATTCGAAAAAAATCTTTTTAAAGGCTCAAAATGGATGGACTGCTCCAATAATTTCTTACTCAGGTAATCTTACTTCAGATCTACACTTGATGTTGTTGCAATTTTCACTCTTCTCTCGCTGTGTTGAAGCAAAATTTGGCCTTTCATCACTTTGGGTAGTCTAGCGGTCGCCAATTCTTCTATTTACTTGCTTCCCATTTGCTCAATACAGCACGGAGCTAAAGGTTTGCTTTCTCTGTCGTCTTTCCACTCTTTCTCAATAGTCTGCTAACTCTTCATTATCTCCAGCTACTGATCATTTTTAAAGATTTTCAAGAAATTGTTAAGTACTAAGAACTCTCTTTTCAAAGAAAAACCTGAATAACAGGAATTCTATGCATTGTTACAAATTGAAACTTATCCATATTGCATCATCATTTTATGTTCATTGTTATAATTCTTGGAAAGGATTGCTTTATCATTGCATCATCATTTTGAGCTCATTGTTATTGGTGAATTGCGTGTTGAAACCATTGTTGATACCTATTGTTGCACAAACTTTTATTTGCATTGTTG
>JAHWFO010022513.1:414704-541299 GCA_023313115.1 Rhysida immarginata
CAGCCTATATCTCTGAGGGTTTTGTACCTGTGCTTTTACTTTGGGGGTTTTGTACATGGAACAGCACAGGAAGGGTAAAAGTTATAGAATAGAATCTAGTACAGAAAATAGAATAGAATCTTGCATAGGATCTAGTATAAAAATAATCAAAATTTCAAAGAAAAGCACATTCAATGAAATATTTTTTTGAACAAAATAACAATGGGTCAAAAATGACCCAAACATCAAAAGTGACCCCTTATATGATACAAAAAATATTTATAAATTAAATAAAATTTATTAAAAGTCAAAAAAGATGATGGCTGTTTAAACAAATAGACAAAAGTTATAGGCAGTTGAAAAACGATTTGGGTCAAAAAAGACCCAAACATCGATCATGAAATCCTATCCAATTTACAGGACTTGCATCGATTTTTAAATTGAAGTTAAAATTATATGCCATCGGAGCGTATTTGAAATCCGTCTTAAGGAGAATCGGGGAAGGGGAGGCTCGAATGTTGTCCCCCTCCCCCCAACTCCCCACCTGTAATGGAGATTTTATTTTCTTTAAAACCTTTTATGTTACTGAGAACAAACATTGCGGTTTACGGCACAAACCAACACAAACGAACGGTACAATTTAAACTATCAAATTCAAAAGTGGGTGGGGGCTGCCTGTGTCATGCCCTGTATTCCCTGTGTTCGGGATCGAGGCTGGCAAGTTGACGAGCCAAAACGTTTCGTTCTCGCTATCTTTCTCTATGTTCGATTTCAATTATAAAGGTCTTTTTAAATTTCTGTTTTCGTTTTTGTTTTAGGTAACTATGATTACATATATTTATGTATTTGATCAAAGAATGACTTATTGAAATCACTTTTGAAAACAGGCTTTAGAAAGCTCTTTTAAAATTTGAATTCTAAAGACTTGTTTGATCAATTGATGAGAAATGAAAATGAAAATTTGCTTTGAAAAGGTAGACACTATATCTCTAAAAGAAAGAATACAGTAAACTCCGTGTAATTCGAATCCGCCAAATTCGAATTATCGCCTAATTCGTATAAATTTCAAGGAACGTCTGAAATCCTTTACATTTAATGTAAAATATTACCGCATATTTCGAATTTTCTAATTCTAATTATCGCCCAATTCGAATCAATCATCAAGTACATTTAATACAAACTATTGTGTATTTCATCGCCTAATTCGAACGCCATAGTTACTCCGAAAATAATTTGTGACTAATTCCCAGATGGCGATAAAGTCGTGGCGATAAAGTCAGCTTGGAGAAATGTCGGGCAATCAACGATTGCAAATTGTTACAGAAAGGCGGGCTTTGTTCAGTCGCCTAACTCAAATGCTGGAGATGTTGAAATGAGTGCTGAGGCAATTGCTTTCGCGGCCGAAAATGAAGGTGGAGACCTACCAGATCTCTATAATGTTTGGAATAGTCTGCGTTCCGTATATGGGGAGTCTGCGTTCTCTATAATCTTGAAGATTATGTTGACATCTACAAAGACGTTGACACAACGCAACAGCTCAATGATGAGCAAATAGTGGAGCAAGTGAACATTCCCAACTCTAAAATTATTGACGGCGATGACGATGATGAGGATGACGAATCAAGAGAACAACAACGTCCATCACTGGGTAAAGCGTTCGACGCTCTCCGAACCATTCAAGCATTTGGGTTAGCTTCGTCATCAGATGAGATCGACGAACTATTTAAAACACTGAACAATCAACTGATGAAAAAATATTCCAGCATACTTGTTCAAAAATCAATTACCGATTACATGTATTTCAAATAAACAGGCTAGTTCAAATGGTTCTTTTCATTGTTTTTTTTTCAATACATGTACATATGATTACTGATTACCCATAATCCAAAACAGATAGTTTTTTAGGTTAGTGTGACAAATATCGTATAATTCGAGTTATCGCCTAATTTGAATTTTCTGTTGGTCCGTTTGGATTCGAATTATACGGAGTTTACTGTAAAACCATAAACTAATGTCCACAAGGTATTAATATTTTGATAACTAGTTGATGCGCCTGCTGACGGGGGTAGACTATTTAACAATGTTTTCAAAATAACCACTAACGCAGGACAGTCTGAAAACAAAATCAACAGACGACCATAATTGGTCCACAAAAAGCAGGTACCTTTGAACCGATTTCGACTATCAATATTTTTATGTTAAATTCATTAATGACAAGTCATCCCAAGATGTTTGATATTTTACTTGCCATATTTTAGCAGTGAAACTTCCAATGAACCATAATGGATCCACTAAAAGCAGGTGCCTTTGAACTGATTTCGACTGTCAATAATTTTACGTTATATTCGTTAATGGCACATCATTCCAAGTCGTTTGATATATTACATGCCATATTTTAGCATTGAAAGTTCCAATGAACCATAATTTTGTCCACAAAAAGCAGGTGCCTTTAAACCGATTTCGAGTATCAATAATTTTACGTTATATCCAATTATGTGCACGTCATTCCAAGTCGTTTGATATATTGTATGTCATATTTTAGCATTGAAAGTTTCCAATGGTTCAATAATGTTATAATTAAAACACGCTTCATGGAACCAATTTCGACTATCATTAATCGTACGTTACATTCATTGATGGCACCGTCATTTCAAGTCGTTTAATATATTACATGTCATATTTTATAATTGAAAGTTACAAGGAACCTAATGGGTCCGCTAAACCAGCTGCCTTGGAACCAATTTCGACTATCATTAATCTAATGTTACATTCATTGATGGCAATCCAAGTCGTTTGATATTTTACATGCCATATTTTAGCAGTAAAAGTTCCAATGAACCATAATGGTTCTACTAAATCAGGTTCCTTTGAACCAATTTCTACTATCATTAATTTTACATTATATTCATTCACAACACATCATTCCAAGTAGTTTGATATATTACATGCCATATTTTTTTTTATTTATTTAATCTAAAGAAAGATAAAAGTCGTCCACCCAGGGCCTGTATGGCGGGGGCCGATGAGGTAGGTCCCTGGGTGAGGAGCAAAGAAACAATATTTGATATCTTAAAAGTTAAATTTTAAGGATAGAAAGGGTGAGGAAAGGAGAAGAAAGTTAGTTTGGTGGGGATGTTAAAAAATATTTCTTTAGACTGTATTTGAAAGTGGCAATGTTTGGTGATGAACGGAGAGCTAGGGGTAATGTGGACCAGTGTCTATTCCCGGCGATGGAAATCATCTGAGTACCGTCTCATACTACGAGGAAGCCCGTGTTGAAGCCTTGGCCTCCTATTAAACTCAGGGAAGAATTTCGTCGGGATACAATGTTCAGGATTCAAAAACTATACAATGAGAATTCTGATGTCAATGATTTATTTCTTCCCTTGTGATGTTTTGGTGCCTTTATGCTTTATTAAGTCTTATTATACTCGTGTTTGTTTACATGGGAATGAAATAATAATTGTAAGCACACATGTTTTTTTACAGACAGATGCTTTTTTGAGTTGGAAGTTTCGTCTTATGTGAGGGATTGGCAGGGATTGTCATAACTGTCGGGTGTTATAAGGGGTTCTAGTAGTGGTAAATAACTGTTGGGGGAGGGTATTAACTATGCAATTATTGTGGGCTTTGTATATAAAAGTTGCTAGGTTAATATTGTAAAGTTGCTGTATGGGAGTTATGTTCACGGAATTAAAAAGGTGAGAGCCTGTCCCCAAAAAAGGAGGCCATATGAGAGGGAGGAATGGATTAAAGCATTAGACAGTAAAAGACTGATTTTGGGAGGGAGGAAGTGAGGACGAGAAAAAAGTCCGAATCGTTGGTTTAGCTTTGAAGCTAATGCATTAATGTGAGCATCCCAGGAAAGGTTATAGGAAAGTGAATTCCTACTTATTTAAAGGATCTGGACGAGTTAATCTGTTGAGAATTGTAGGTTAGCGAGAATTCGTTCTTAGCAAATTTTGTTGCACTGATGAAAGATGATATATTAGTTTTTTTCTAAATTAAGGGACATAAGGTTGGTTGTATTCCAGAGTAAGAGGTTATTCAAGACCGAGTTAAAGGTTTCTTTGATTGAACTTAACGTGGAGTCTGCATATGATATTGTTGCGTCGTCTGCGTCTAATATTAGTGGTAAAGGGTATACTGTATAGGTTAGGTCATTAATGAATAAATTAAAGAGAAAAGGGGATAGAATGGAGCCTTGGGGGACACCGAGATTGCGGGTGATAGTAGAGGATGTTTTGTTAAATAAATGGAGGGTGTATTGTCTGCTTGAAAGATAACTAGAGAGCCAGGAAAGGGGAGGGCCACGGATATTGAAAAATTGGGATAGCTTGTAAATAAGAAGTTCATGAGGGATGGAGTCAAATGCTTTGGAATAGTCTAAAAATAGAGAGACGATTAGATTGTTATTAGACATGTTTGAAATTATGTATTCCGTGAGTTCGAAGCAAGCTGTATTTGTGCTTCTTTTGGGTATGAAGCCATGTTGGGAAGTTGACAGGAGTTTATTTGAAAAGATATAAGAAGATAATCGGGAATAAAAAAGGGTCTGGAATATCTTGGCGAAGGAGGGAAGGATGGATATTGGGCGGTAGTTAGAGAAAGAGGATGGGTCACCTTTTTTGTAGATAGGTAAAATTTTAGCTAAGCGGAATCGGGAGGGAAATTTACCTTGGGTTAGGGAGATATTAAAAAGAAGTGTTAAGGGGAGAGAAAAACCGGAGCATGCATGAATTATGATATTGGAGCTGATATCAAGGGAGTCGGGGCAGCTTTAAGGCTTAAGTCGGTTAATAATGGATGCTACGTCTTCGGGGGAAGCAGGTGAAACGAAAAACGAGGTCATCTTAACGTGTACGGGGAAAGGGTATTGTGATTGTGGGGATGGTGAGGGAGAAGAAGGCGTGGGTGGGAGTATTGTTTTCAAGAAGCTGGTTCAGAGAGAGGAGTCGAGGGAATGGTCGGCGAATGGCGTGGTAGGGGGAGTGGTTCGTGAATAAGGTTTTTTATGGATTTCCATTTGGAACTATTGTTAGAGACTTTCTTGAAAAATTGGGCAAAATAGAGATTTTTGTCGCCTTTAATGATAGCACGGGTATAGTTGGAGAAGGAATTCAACCTAAGTTTATTATGGGCAATGGGAGAACGTCTGTATTTGCGGTATAATGCGTTTTTATGTGATATAAGAGATAATATATTTGGGGTCATCCAAGGTTTCAGGAAGGAGACCTTAGTATTTGAAGTAGTAGATACTGCTAGAGGTAAATATCTGTTCAAGCCAATGAGAATTTGGATACAAAATTTATCAATAAGGTTGTCGATCTCGACGTCAGCATTAAATAGAGAAGACCAATTGGTTTGTTCCAGAAAAAGCATTAAAAACAGCTAGCATATTTGGAGAGATTAGACGAATTTTGGGGGGTATGGGATTATGGGGAGGAGAGGGCAAAAAAGATTGGATTGTGAATATAGCAATCTAAGGAGCCGCTATAAAGTGAATCAGAAAGGACAGAGAAGGTTTGGTCTATATGTGAATGTGAATTATAAAAGTTTGAAAAATGTGTGACGGAGGTAATCAGAGAGGATAAGCCGACTCTGGAAGTTAGATCCAGAATAGAATTGGCATTTCGGGAAGGTGTAGAAAAATCGAGATTAAAGTCGCCGGAGATCAGAATTTTATAAGGGATGAGACTGAGATCGAGTAGCAAGGATGAGAGGAAAGTGAGGAAAGGGGAAAGTTGACCGGAAGGTGGGCGGTAGATGGAGACTGAAAAGAATTTGCTATTTAATAAAATTGTAAGAATTTCGAAATCGTCGGTGCAAATGGTATTAAGAATATAATGTAGTGAAGTAGAGACATAGACCATAATACCTCCGCCTCTTTTAATCGGCCGATGGAGTGCCTCAAAGGAGAAGTGGTTTAATCGTGGGATATCTAAAGATGTTCTGGTCCAGGTTTCAGTTAGCGAGATTAATATATGGGGGGGGGGGGAGAGTAGAGCAAGGAAAGGGAAGTGAAAAAGGTAGAGGAGTTAGAGCGAAAGCTGCGGATATTCAAATTTAATAGGAAAAAAGAGGATGGAGGTAGGGAGAATTCAGGGAGAATTGATGGATTGGGAGATAAGGGTATAGTGTAGTTGTTGAGAGGATTAGACTGGGATAAATAATAGAAAAAATGGTATAAAGCTAAAAGAAGGAAATTAGATTGTTTGCCAGATTAGATTATTAGATAGAAAATTGTGTTGCATTGCTTAAACGATGAATGTCGAGTAAGTTCTGAATAGTAGTGATATTTCCAATAGAATCTTTCGTAAGAATTCTCCCATTAGAAGCCCAGACATTGCGGGGACCGAGCTTGGATTTTGCAGAGCATAGAAGACGGTAGCGAGAAGGTGTCAGGTCTTCAGCAATATTTTAGCATGGAGAGTTCCAATGAACCATGAAGGTTCCACTAAACCAGCTGCCCTCGAACCAATTTCAACTATCATTAATTTTACGTTATATTAATGCATGATACGTCATTCCAAGTTGTTTGATATATTACATGCCAAATCTGAGATTTGAAAGTTTCCCCTGAACCTCACTGGTTCCATTAAACCACATACCAGTGAACCTATTTTGACTATCATTAATTTTACGTTAATATTCAATCATGACATGTTATTTCAACCTGTTTGATATAATACATGCCATGTGTTAACATTTAAAGTTTTCAGTACCATAATGTTACCACTAAACGACATACCGTTGAACCAGTTCTAACTGATATTGACCATCAAGGAAGACAATCACGTGTCTTCACTTAATTAACAAGCCTTTTTTCTGCTTTAGCTCTGGAGTGTCAAAGGGCTCTGCTTTGGCAATGCACAGGCCATTTATACGTACATGGAATTGTATAGTGAAAAACGTGGTCCCCTATATTTGACGTTTTGAACCGGAAGTAGTTCACCGATTTTTTCCAACAACGAACTCAGTCTTCTGACTTCCCTAAGTTGTCGAATGGCGAAAACGGAAGTCGAAAATTCGGAAGCGTTCGAAAGCTAGAGCACCAACAGACAGACGGACAGACGGACGGACGGACGGACGGACGGACGGACGGACAGACGGACGCACATTGTGAAAACAAGTACCTATCGGTCCTAATAATGATGCTGAAGAAATTGTCTCGAGTCAAACTCTCGATCAATTTAAGCTAAATTTTCGTTTGTGACGTGCCAAGAATACAACAATGGAACGCTAACCAATTATGGTAGGCTATGATCGTACACTTTCGAAAAATTAAGACGGCCATGTTGATGGTTAAACAACGTATGCGCCAGCTTGAAAAAATAAAGTCTTCTCTTGTTAATGTGGTTGCCACGGCTCCTAACAAGCGCGGTCGCAAACGTTATCTCATTGTAACAAAATTAATGATCGTTGAAGTCGTAACTTTGTTGGCACTCTTCATTGTTGAATCGTCTTTCTCATTAAATTTTTGGACTCCGATGACTCCAACTTGAAAGCAGGAGTTAAGGGAGTTAACCCGAGTCGCACTCCAAGAGAATAAAGAAACAAACTCCAAATGACTCCGAGCGTACTCTGATGTTGGATGTCAAGAGAGTTAACCCCGAGAGAATAAAGAAACGGAGACCATATGACTCAGAGCAAATAAAGAAACGGAATCCGAATGACTCAGAGTCACGGGAGTCACTCGGACTGACTCCCGTGACTCAAGTGAATAAGTGAACGCACCTTAGGAAGTGTTGTCTGGGTACCAAAACTCACCCAACCATAGAAGTCTGAGCAACAGTCCAACCTTCATTGTTTCCAAAATTCAAAAAACCAGAATTCTGAAAATCCTGGACGGAGACAATAAAATTTTGATTGTTGTTTAGACAACTATGGTCAGGTGACTTTGAGTTCCCAGGCAACACCACCTAAAGAGAACGCGCTTCCTGTTTCAAAGACCTGACGTTTCCTCCATACACTGTTACATGATCATAAAAAGTCATCTTTAATCCAATTTCTACAAACAATAAGCCCTAAATTATTACTTCGTACAATGATCGGATATATATATATTTAGAGAATGACGAGACACAAGAAACCTGGAATACAATAAATAATAGTTATTAATTAATGATACAAATTGAATCTTTCTATCTATCTATATATATAAAGAAGGATGTTTGTTTGTGGGTTTGTGGATTTGTTTGTGGGTTTGTTTGTTTCTTATGCAAATCTACAGTTTTATTCCGATCTTGATGAAATTTTGCATACTTCACCTTCAAAGCATGAGAAAGGTCACTGTCTACCTAAGATTTCGAAAAAATAATAATTATTGATAAAAAATCGATATTCATGGGTTTTGGCAGGGCATATTAATGAGAAATATCTCATGACCAACAATGCAAGGCGAAGTTTGTGCAATATAGATAAGTTTCAATTTGTATTAATGCATATAATTCCTGTTATTCAGGCTTTTCTTAGAAAAAAGAGTTATTAGTACTTAACAATTTCTTGAAAATCTTTAGAAATGATCACTAAGTGGATATAATGGAGAGTTAGCAGCCAAGTGAGAAAAAGTAGAAAGACGACAGAGGAAGCAGTCCTTTAGCTCCGTGCTGTATTCAGCAAATGGTAAGCATGTCAATAGAAGAATTTGCGACCACTAAACTACACAAAGAGATGAATGGCCAAGTTTTGCTTCAGGGCATCGAGAGAGGGAATTACAACGACATCAAAGAGAACATCTAAAGTAAGATTGCGTGACTAAGAAATTATTTAAGCTAGCAGCGGCAAACATTGTGAGCATTTAGAATTTTTTTTCCGATTATTCATTATTAAGTTTTACTATATTAATTCTAAGGGTTTTCATTGTTTGTTTTTAAGATATTGCAAAGCATAATCATAAAAACATAATCATAATCATAATTTTGACTATATTCTGTGCGAATGTGAATACTTTGGAAACTGAGATGTTGATGCTGCTATGATTGAACGTTCATTTCCAAGATTTTTTGATAACGAGCATAAAATGATGATGCAATGACAGAAAATTAAAAAAATGACAGTCTCCTTTGAGCTCCCTATCAAACGTCCAGACGACTGGCAAAAATTTAGGTGCCTGGAAAGGAAAGAGATAAAACGAGTAATGGTTAGAGAAACCGTGCAACCAAAACAGAGAAAGCTATACGGGCATTTGAAACATCTGAGCAAGGGGTGTTTTGAATAGAGTAACAGCTTCCACGTCAAAAGCAAGAAAAACTTGAGTCCAAAGTATCTGGTCCCGGCAGGGCCGTACCCAGAAATTTTTTTCTCGGGGGGGCTGAGGGCGACTGGCTCAAGTGGAGGGGCGTCCCCTGTGTAACATATTTAGTTGATATGGTGGCCAATTTCGGAGGGGGAGCTCCTTCAGCCACCTCCCCTGGCTACGGCCCTGGGTCTCAGTATATCACCTAGAATTCCTTGTTTTCGTATTTTTCGTAGAATGGATAGTCCCTTTGCTCTGTGTTGTATTGATTGAGTTATTATTTAAACAATTGGAAGTTATAATTTAATTTTTTGAGATTGTTCTGTTTACCTGCATGTGTAGTTATCTCAGGCAACGCCGGGTACCTCTGCTAGTCTATCTATAAATATAAAGAAGGATGTTTGTTTGATTGTGGGTTTGTTTGTGGGTTTGTTTGTGGGTTTGTTTTTTTGTTTTTTATACAAATCTACAGTTATGTTCCGATCTTGATAAAATTTCGCATAACTTTCAAAGCATGAGGAAGGTCACTGTCTACATCAGATTTCAGAAAAATAATTATTATCGATCAAAAATCGATATTCATGGTTATAGCAGGGCATATTAATGAGAAATATCTCATGACTAGCAATGCAATTACAGTATAACAAAGGGACATCAGGAGTACCAACTAGTTTAATACTGTTTAATCAATAGGAGCAGTATTATGATCCACCATTCTACCGAAAAAAATTATTATCGATAAAAAAATCGATATTCATGGTTATGGCAGGTCATATTAATGAGAAATATCTTATGACTAACAATGCAAAGCAAAGTTTGTGCAATATAGAATTCAGTGCATAGAATTCCTGTTATTCAGGCTTTTCTTAGAAAAGAGAATTCCTACTACTTAACAATTTCTTGAAAATCTTTATAAATGATCAGTAACTGGATATTATGAGTTAGCAGACTATTGAGAAAGAGTGAAAGACGATAGAGGAAGCACTCCTTTAGCTCCGTGCTGCATTGAGCAAATGGTAAGCAAGTAAATAGAAGAATCGGCGACCGCTCGACTACACAAAGTGATGAATGGCCAATTTTTGCTTCAAGAAATCGAAAGAAGAAAGGAAACTGCAACAGCATCAAGTGTAATTATCGCGGGCAAGGTCGGATCCTCTGGTAGTATATATATAAAGATGAATGTTCGTTTGTAGGTATTGAATACAAATCTACAGTTTTATTCCGATCTTGATGAAATTTTGCATACTTGACCTTCAAACTATGTTCACTGTTTACCTTGGATTTCAGAAAAATAATTATTATTGATAAAAAATTGACATACATGGTTATAGCAGGGCATATTAATGAGAAATATTTCATGACCTACAATGCAAGGAAAAGTTTGTGCAACAATAGGTATCAACAATGGTGTCAACACGCAATGCACCAACACCTGACAGGGATCAAAAATATGTATCTCATGACCACCAATGAAAAGCAAAATTTGTAACAGTGCATAGAATTCCTGTTATTCTGGCTTTTCTTAGAAAAGAGAGTTCTTAGTACTTCACAATTTTACGAAAAAAATTTAAAAAGATTAGTAACTCAAGATAATGGAAAGAGTGGATAGACGACAGAGGAAGCACTCCTTTAGCTCCGTGCGGTATTGAGGAAATGGTAAGCAGGTCAATAGAAGAATCGGTGATCGCTAAACTGCAAAATGAGATGAATGGCCAAGTTTTGATTCAAGATATCGAGAGCAGAAAGGTAATTGCAACAACATCAAGTGTACATCTAAAGTAAGATTACGTGATTAAGAAATTATTTAGTCTAGCAATGGCATCCTTGGAGAAGTCCATCCATTGTGAGCCTTTAAAAAGTTTTTTTTCAAATTTTTATTAAGAATTTTTACTGTAGTAATATTAATCGTTTTCATGTGTGTCATTTTTCAGATATTTCAAAGATTATTCCGAAAAAAAAGTCTGATCCACGCCAGTGTTATCACCTAGCTTATTTGGAAGCAAAGCAGGTCCAAACATTATCTAAAAACAAATTTTGACTATATTCTGTGTGGAGTCACGCGTGTCTCCCTTGAGCTCCCTATCAAACATCCAGACGACTGGCAAAAATTTATGTGTCTGGAAAGGAAAGAGAAAGAACGAGTATTGGACAGAGTAACTCTGCAACTAAAATAGAAAAAGCTATACGAGCGTTTGAAACATCTGAACAACGGCAGTTTCGAATAGAGCAACAGGGTATAAGAGCTTCGACGTCCAGGGCATAAGAAAAACTTGAGTCTAAATTATCTGGTGATGCTCTGCAGTGGTAAGGCAAGTCAAGAAGAGTATAGATGCTCAAATTTATCACCTGGACGACCTGTTTTTCGTATTTTTCGTAGAATGGATAGTCCCTTTGCTCTGTGTTGTATCGATTAAGTTATTATTTAACCGATTGGGAGTTAAAATTTAATTTTTTTAGATCCATCTCTTTAACTACAAGTGTAATTAAACCGGGCAACGCCGGGTATCTTTGGTAGCACAGCAGATCCAAACATTTCCTAAAATTATATTTTGACTTTATTCTGTGGGAAGGTGTATATTTTGGAAACTGAAATGCTGATAATGCGATGACTAAACGTTCGTTTCCAAGAATTATTGATAACGAGCATAAACTGATGATGCAGTAACAGAACATTATTAAGGCAGCATCTATTGATGAGGCAAAATAGTCACGCGTGTCACCTGTAAGCTCCGGTATATCACCTGGACTTCCTGTTTTTCGTATTTTTCTTAGAAAGGATAGTACCTTTGCTCTGAGTTGTATTGTTTGAGTTATTATTTAAGCAATTGGGAGTGATAATTTAATTTTTTGAGATCTATCTCTTTACCCTCAAATGTAATTAAACCGGGTAACGCCGGGTACCTCTGCTAGTAAAAAATAAGATATAATAAACAGAAATAAATAATCAAAGTCAAAATAAAAAAACTGACGTTTCGGATAGAGACTATCCTTTCTCAAAGCAAAATGAATAATTCTCTAAAAGCAAATAGAATATTTGAGAATTATCCTGAAGTTGTGAAAGAAGTACAACAATTGTCACGCGGATTTGCAGAGTGATTAGACAAGAGACAGAGAACGATACAAATAAATGGAGAAATAAAACTTTTATTTCAAAACTTTAAATACCTTAATAAATGATTTCATACAGTCAAAACAGTGGAAGCTGTCGCTGGGATAAAACAAAAATGTATAGTTCTGTGTAGTCATCTTTGACCTTTAGTCAGAACATGCACAAGTTCGGATTATGGTCTACACCACCCGTAGTTCGTTATGTATGATGATTAGGCAAAATCTTAATTATGAAAGTTATTGTTGGTATTTCTAAGCATAAGCTCCACCCATACACAGCTGAAGACACAAATCAGGTAGACTTGGATGATTTGGGAAAACATACACTGATGCTCCGAAGCTCGCAAGTCGAGGAAAATCTTCTTATTGTGACAGGAAAAAAAATATATCACTCTACGGCTGTAAGAGAAAACGCTCCAATTTTAAAGTCAGATAAATCAGTATGAGATTTCGACGTAAATAAAGTGATTGAAGCCACACTTCTAGCGTACTCAATTTGTCACAAAACCAGACGAGAAAATTTAGCGATAAAGTCTTTCGTGCATATCGCCATACCCTTACGGGGAAATGGACAAGTCCCGCTGTCGAGCACCGAAGATGAGTTCAAAAGTTTTACAAAGAAATTTAGAGAAAAGAGGATGAAAACCCCGGAATGATTCCTCCTGTTCCTCTACTCAGGTAAGTTGAGATAGAGAACGGAAACACTCCCAGGGCGTCATCATTTTCTAATAGTTCGTTTGCGTCTGGCGAGAACACTGTTCGGAACTCGCTAACTACTGTGGCTTGGATATGAGCATGAAATATCGTTAAATTGCTCACTCCGTGTAATTGCACCTCGGATATAGAGTTTATAAATGAAAATGTCCTACCGCATAATGTGAAGCCGGTCTGGTTGCTTATTCTGTCGTTATTTTGCAGATGGCACCTTCCATTTTCCGTGCTCGTTACTTTTGAGGGATGAGGAGGCTTTCCTTCGCCCGAAGAATTTTTCGACGTTAATGCCGAGGACTCCAAATAGGCAATTAGGTTTTCTACGGCTTTTTCGAGCCTACCTTGTAGCTCTACGAGATCCTGTCGAGGCTCCTTGCTCTGCAGCTCGCTGCTTGCTCCCGTCGGTTCCTCCCCGTCACATCGCTCGCCGACCACCTTTCCGATGTCGACGTCGTACTGCTCGCAACTTCCGCACGGCACCTTGGACGCTGCTCGTTGCATCGATAATTCTCTGGCGTTATTATCTTTTCGTTTCTCTCGTGGACGAACAGAATTTGCGCCCTTCCATCGCAAAATTCTCCGAGGAGACGCTGCTCGCGCCCGTCTTGCTTGCGTCCATCTTTCTTTTTTCTCTGTCGACTCTCTCGAACCACGTGATCTCTTCAGAATGACATCGCTCAGTTCTGACGTATGATCTCCGTCATTCACCTTCTCTCTTCTTGAGGAAGATTTCTCTTGCCGAAATCCACATGACAACAATCTACAATCGAACAGTGAAGTGTACATTTCTTCAGGTTAGGTTAGGTTAGGTTAGGTCATCATACCAGAATAAATTCCAAATGAAATTCACTGAGGTAGTGAAGAAGCCTAACCAACCCAAGCGATCTTCCATATTATACAAAAAAGAAAATTGGATTGACTATTGCCTGAAACAAAATACAAACGAAATGAAAATGCTAGGTGAAAGAAGATTTTCCCATCTTCCAGTAGTCCGAGAAAGGGACGTTGCTGATGTCTTCAAACTTGATGTCAATGATGTGCCTTGGTTTTCGATACTTCATGTGCCACTTCATATTTATTGAGTTCTTCAGTATTCCGGTCACTAGATCATTGTCATGAATCTTCATCTACTGCACCATAATCAAAAGGAGGTCCTGTATAAACTTCCTGATGTGGACCATATCTAGATCTGAGTGGTTGGATTGGTTTTTCACAGTCCTTCTGTCCAGCTGGGCAATGGTCCTCAGGGTTAAATTCTGGAATGACTGTAGCTCGCTCCATCAGCTTCTACAGATAGTCGCCCATGCAAGCATGCTATAGAGGAGTATGGTCCGAATAATCGACTTGATAAAGAAGTAGCTTGTTGTCGATGCTGAGGGTGCTGTTGCGGCCCGGGAGCTATGAAACTGTACTTAGCCCTCTCCGCTTTGTTCAGAGCGTAGGTCATGTAGCGATTCCACGAGAGTCTTGAGTCGATGATAACGCTAATATGTTTGTAGTTGTCTACCCAGTGCAGTTTCTTCTTGAATAGAACAAGAGAATCTGGGGTACGCTTGAACTGTCTGTTGAAGTACATAGCCTTGCACTTTCCAACATTAAGGTTCAGATTCCAGCAGTTAAACCAGTCTTCGAACATCTTCAAGGCATGATGTAGACGAGTGATAATGTGAGCCGGCTTGTGTGCCCATGTCATAATGGCAGTATCGTCAGCATAGAAATATAGATTACAATTTTTGGGGTTTGGAAAATCATGCACAAAATAATTAAATAGCATGGGCCTGAGGACAGAACCTTGAGGGACACTGGCCTTTACAACACGGGGTGTGGATAGATTTTTACCAACTTTAGCTTGGTAGGATCTGTTGGTGAAAAAGGATTTCACCATCAAAATCAAATCTGAAGGAAACCCGTCTCTAATCTTGTTATAGACAAGGCTCCTATACCACACTTGGTCAAAAGCATTACTTACATCGAGGAAAAGCACTCCGCAGTACCTGGAAAGTTCAAGGTGCTCAGGTCTTCTACGAGCCTCCATATCTGCATCTGACAAGAGTGGGCGGCACTAAAGCCAAACTGATCTTTCTGAAGTAGATCATTGTCAAGACAATGTTTCTGGAATCTGACGAGGATCGTTTTCTCCAAAACTTTAGACATTGAGGGGAGCAAACTAATTGGTCGGTAGCTCGAGGGAATTGCTGTGTTTTGTCCCTGCTTGGGGATACTCAAAACCATAGATTGTTTCCAAGATGCAGGTAAGTAAGAAAATTTCCAGCAGTCGCTAATGATATTGGTGAGAAAGTCAATAAAGTTCTTTGGGAGATAAATAAAGGCGTTATTGCTCACCTTGTCTTTTCCTAGAGCCTTCTTCTTTTTCAGTTTACTTATGATAGTAGCGATATCTCCGGCCTCGATGATGTCCTTCGTTAAACGCTGCGGGATTTCATCAAAGACAAGACCATCTTCCACACGATGAGACGTGATTTTTCTCTCGAAATTGTTGTTGATAGGAGTAACAAATTGCATTTATAGTCTTGGGCCTTGTCCTGATCAGTTTGCACATAGTCACCTTGAGGGGTACGAAGTGGAGGAAGCATATCGTTCTTCTTCTTCTATAAATCTCTGACCATACTCCAAATGGAACTGTCGCGAGCCGACAAGCTTTTGAGTTGGTCATTCCGTCTAGCATCGCGAAGCTCTTTTATATCCTCTTGGACTCTTCGCACTAGCCTGTTGTACATGGTTTTGAGCCAAGGTTCACGATACCGTTGCCACAGTCTAATGGTCTTGTATCTTTCAGCAATTAGGCGTTGGATTCCAGGAGTGAGTTGAATTCGATGAGGAGGCTTATTCTCTGATGGATAGTTACTAGCTTTTAGGGCACTGATAAGACATCTGGTGATGTCTTCAACACGTTGATCGATGTTCTCCATACAGTACGCAATGTCGGGATGCCAGCCATAGTTCTTAAAAATATCATTGTAGAGCTTTCAGTCTTCATGATGTATGAGTTCCTCTCGGAAATTTATGTCCACATTGTCAAAGATCAATGCCACAGGCTTGTGGTCAGAAAAAAAGGTCATCAATTGTGAAGATATTGAATGGTTTGACGAGATGTCCAAAATGTCACTAGTTGGGGAGTGGTCATCCCACAGGTCCATCAGCGATGATGTCATCTTTACCTTGTATGTACCTATAGAGGTTCATGCTGTTGTAGCTCTGCGTTCTGGAGTTCCAGCTTGGGTGTTTGGCATTTAGGTAACCAGCCAGGACGACTGGAGTGTCACCACTGAAGATTTCATCAAGCTCACTAATGTCAAGATAATGTTTAGGTGAATTGTAGAGCACCACGAACTTCACTTCACCACAGGAAACGTCATTGATAATGATGGAGGCCGATTCCTTACCTGCATAAGACTTGGAGACTAATTCTTGATGTTGAATTCCCTTCTTAATGATGATCGCAGGGCCCCTAGAAGCATATCTTGCAGCATTTGAAGCCATTCAATCCTTATGGTACACACAATAGCCAGGTAGTTTGAAGTCTTGGCTTGGTTTGAGGTGTGTTTCACAGAGGAAAGCAACGTCGATTTCTTGCTTTATCAGAAAATTGTGAAACTCAATACGCTTACGGGGAATCCCCCTAGCATTCCATATCACTCACTGAAGTTCACCTTTGTTGATTACACTATAACGTTGTGCAGCCATGCTAAATATTAATTTGTCGTAAGGAGCCCACTCAACTGTGGGGAACTTTTGCCTAAATTAGAAAACAGATGAAAGATACGTCCTAATTACTTATACATACCTGGTAGGTCGTTAATGTTAAGGCCTTTATCTTCCGGCGTAGACACAGCAGTAGCATAGGATTTGCCTACTGTCACTTTAGAACTAGGCATCTTTTGAACCTGGGGGTATTTTGGACATTTCCTGTAGCTTGAAATGTGCTATCCACAACATCTGACGCACTTTGGGGGGTCTTGTCCTTTAATCTTAGGGCAATCTCTAGACTGGTGCCCCTCTGACGAGGATCTTCCGTGCAGCCCATGGCTACGTGTCCGAAGCGCAGGCAGTCGTAGCATTGTAGTGGCTTCTTGTTCCCTGGAAAAGCCTCCATTAGCACTGCCAGAGGCCCAATACGTGTGATGTTCTTCAATGACTGGTTGTGTTCGGTGTTCGGGAGCAGAACCAAAACCATCAGCATATCAATAGATCCTTTGGCTTTCCTCAATCGAATTACCTTTTCCGGGAAGTAGTTGGCTCTTTTTAGGCCTTCTTGGAAGTCATCCAGATCATAGGTAACATCAACATTTCGAATGACGAACTTCAGAACCTTCTCGGACTTCAGCTGATGATGGTGAATTTTTACAATATTGTCAGACTTAATGCCAGAGTTTCTTCGTCTTCACATTTAACTTTGACGGTTTCAGCTCTGCCCGTATGAACGGTGAATTTTTCCACTGGAACATGCTTCTCAAGCTCGGTTAAAATCGTCTTAAACTGGATGCCATTAGTCCGCACGATAATTGACGGTACATACCTCTTCGTGATCCTGTGGTCTTCATTAGCCGAGCGACCTAGTCCATTCTTCAGATTCCTCATTCTAGACGCGCTGACGACTTTTTCATTTACTCTGGAGATGGTCTTTAGGTTATCGATCCTCGTGCCTTTTCTGAATTTTTTATTAGCAACATCAATCCAGGGACTGCCCTCCACTTCTTCATCGGTTCCATCAAAGTGACTTCTCTTATAGCCACATTTGTCGAGCAATCAATATTATCAACTATATCCATAGACTCCACACTTTCAGCACAGGAAATAGATTTAAAAACATTACTTACTTTGCTGTTATGGAGGCTTCCTTAAGTTCACCTATCTTGTTAATAACACCTCTACGAGAGTCTTGAATTTCCTTTTTGATACCTTCGAACTTATCCTCAAGACGTTTGTGTAGGGATTCGACCTTTTCCTCCAGTACACTATATTTAGCGTTTATTTCATCCCGGAGAGCTGCTATCATTTCATTGAACACTAGGTCAAAAGCAGCAAGCCTAGCATCTAGGCAGGCATCCCGGTAGGACTTTTCACAAGACACAGTTTTACAAAGGCTCTTTAGCCGACTTCAATGTGGTTAATTTGGACAAAGCCATTATACTCCTAAAATATAATTGTATAGAACCACGGGGGGGGGGGAGTAACTTCGCAGCTAGGTATATGCTAAAGAAGCTGTCTTAAGAAGGACGCACCTAGCTCTAAGGAAAAAAGAAAACAAGTCAGGTTTGAGAGACAGTTAATTCTACTCCAGGAACCCACTCGTGAATGATTAGAATATTAATAATAGATGATAAGAAAAAAGTCCTTAGTTAGGTTTGCGAGCAAATTAATTCAAACGCCAGGGACCAGCACATAAGACGTAACAGACGGTGAATATCGCCCTGAAAACGGCGCACCGTGAATCGAGAATAATGAAATGATAGCTGAAAAGAGAGTATAGTGATACTTTGGAGAACTAGTCCGTTCTGATCGTTCTGATCCTGAAGTCCATGCCACCTCTCAGTGCCATATCTCGATAATTGTGATAGAAACAGTTGTGATAGAATAATTGTGAAATAACCCATTCTAACTCCATCCACCCATCTATCAAGTTTTCTCACAATATTTCTAACACAACTGTTTCTTTTTTAGATGTCTCTATCACTATCACTAACAACAAATTGTCTACTAATCTATATAAGAAGCCCACTGACAGGCACCAGTACCTACACTATGATAGCTGCCATCCACGCCATTGCAAGGATAACATCACTTTAAGTCAGTTAACTCGCATCAATAGAATAAGCACTAATCAGTCTGACAAGGACTTCCATGCTAACGCTTTTACCCACTCCCTTAAAGCAAGAGGCTACCCAAATCTGTCATACGCGCTTCTATCTATAAACATCGCAATTCCTGTTCTAACAACAATCCTAAACCTTCTCCAGCCATGACAACACCTACGTTAGTTCTTCCTTATCATTCAACTATCAATAGTATTAAAAATATCCTAAGGAAACATCAACATATACTTGACAACTCTCCTCTTCTCCATTCCATTCTACCAGAACCACCTAAAGTTTCTTTAAAACGGAGATCTAATTTTAAAGATATTCTGGTCCATGCTGCTATTTCTAAACCACGCACTTCCACTAAGGGATGTTTTCCTTGCAATGAAAAGCGTTGTGGCGTTTGCCATTTTCTTAACCCTGCTAGGTCCATTTCCAGCAATGCTCCCTCTTTTACTTTCAAAATTAACCAGAACCTGACCTGCACTTCTCACAACCTAATTTACCTGTTACATTGCAAAGTATGCCAGAAACAGTATCTTGGTGAGACTGGCAATACCATACGTGCCAGATTTGCCAGACATAAATTCGACATTTTTAGCAATGCTGACACCCCTGTCGCTAAACACTTTAATTCCCCTGGCCACCCTTTACAGGGCATCAGCCTTTATATTCTTCTTAGTAACTTCCATAACAAAAAAGAGAGACAGCAATTCGAGTCTTTTCTTATTTGGAAATTCAATTCCCTCACCCTGAAGGGCATTAACCTTTGCAAAGGCACCATTCCCTCATTACCTTTTGCCATATCCCTCTCCAACTTCAGCTATTCTTTAATTTGTTGTAAGCTCTCCGGGCCCTTTTCTTTATCTTTTATTTCATATTTTTCTATCTCTATGTTCATTTTGTGTCCATCTCTACACACTCTTATTCTCATAGTCTTCTTGTACTCTTTTATTTCCGTGACCTTTGACCCGGTGCTCTTATATGTGGTAGTATTTTACAGGGTGACTAGCGACCGGGAATTGTCAGGGAAATAATAATTAATTCTCCAGGGATGTTGAGAAGTTAAAATACTGCTGTGAATTGCTTTCTCCTCCCAGGTGATTTATTCAGATCTGGTATTGGTGATAATAAGTCTTTTATTAAATGATAATGTTTGAGCCACGTATTGATTTACAGACAACTGACACTGTCCCTGCTTTAGTCCATTGGATACGAGTAACATCAGTCTCTTTCCTAGTCTCACGAGGAGCTGGTACCGTTTTCTGGTTTGTTTTGTGACGTCCCAATTAAAGGTTCGTCATGTATGTCCGATGGGGGAATATAAGGAGGGAGTGAATTTTTGAAATTCAGCGTCTGTGTTGAGGGAATTGTGCGCTTTGTTTCGTTCGTCTTAATAATTGAGTGTTGTTTACTATAGAAGTTTTGTTTTGTTATAAAGAAATATACAAGTGTGTTGCGTTGTGTGTAGTTGTTTAAAAGTGTAATTGTTATTTTGGTGAGCGATTGTTGTCAGTCCTCTGTTGGAGGGCTATTGTTTTGATGTTTTCTAAGATTGCCCAGCCACCGGGAGGGAATTGTTGCGATCGCTTTCGGAGAAATTTGGATGCGTGTCTTTAATGCTTGTTTGTTTGTTTAAAAATTATTCGGTTTTTTTTTGGCTAAAAAAAATCTGAGCGGTACGAACGTACTGATGTCGCTTGGTGGAGTTAAATGCCTCGCATTCGAAATGAGGCCCTGTGAATTAAATAAATGGTTATTTATAGTTATTAATTAATTCATAGTATACTATAGAGCTTATTCATGAGCCTTACAATATGGCGGCAGCAGATTCAGCTCCGACTTTGATTGGCGGCAGCAGCTTCAGCTCCGCCGTTGATTGGCAGCTGAAGCTGCTGCCACCATGTTGTATACCAGTTTCACGCTGTGATTGGTTGCTGCGGAACGACGTCACTCTGATGAATAAGCTCAATAAATGGTTAATTGGTTTAATGTTGAGCGACAGTGAGTAATCTAGTTTGCACGACAGGAATGAGTTTGAATTAGACTCCGAGTTTCGATGATGTCGAGGCGTGATCCCCCAGAGCTGTGAGCGAGACGTCGGTCATGGACGGTGCGGCCGCAAGTGAACATGTGAACCAGAGCGTGGGACGCAAGACAGACGATTTCGTAGTGATGGTGAACATATGCGAATAGTGAACAATTTGGTGAGTGACTTTATTTATAATTTTATCGCGTAGAACAGAACTTCGAACGATGTACTCATCACGAAGCCCGAGGAGTGCCAATCGTCTTCCCGCCTTTGGCATTCATGAAGGAAAGACTGTTTTACAGCATTGTTCTTACGCGTGGAACTATAGTGCCGCTCCCAATAGACTTTTAATTTTAAAGAAGAGTCTCTGTAATGTTTTATGATTACTGATCTAGTATACAATTAAATCTAGAACGCACCCTGCAGTGTAATTATAACCATGCAGTTATGTACTGGATTTTCCTGTAATGAGAATTGTGTCATAGAGTGACCAGGTTAGCGTATGCATACAGGCAAAGCAAATACGCCTACGCATACGACCAGCACTCGGGCTCGACAGTGGCTGGAGAGATATGGAGCACTGTACTACCCAACGGGGGTTCCAGCACCTCCCCCTTCACGTAAATGAAAGGAGGTGCCATGCGCGTAAGAGTGTAAGAGTTTGGAATATTTGGTTCGGGGTACTTAAGTGCTCATGATTATCACCCAGCGGAGCCAAGGCATTAACACGCTCATTTAAGTAGTTGCAATTTCCGACATACATGGGTAAAGTTACAACACGATTCCGGAGTGCCAGTAATTGCATGCAGAAACGATATTTTTGATAAATCTGGTTACTTATCATTAAGTTAAGGAATTTTAAGTTTAAATTTGGGGCCCCATAATTAATTAGCATATGCAGAATCTAGGATATAGGATAACTGAAATAGACATTAAACGTTTTATTATGAATAAATCGAGCTACATTAAACCAAATACCACAATCTCAGTTTGACTTTTTCCATTTTATTTCGGTCCCGAACCCTAGCTTCCTTCACCCCGACACCTGATGCAGAAGCGAGGTAACACTATTATTGTGGGGGTGGTGGGATGCTACAGTGGCGCCCGAACAGGGACCGAAAATCCGGAATTCCCGGATTATGGAGGTCAGCCTGGAATTGTGATATTTTGGGTTTTGTTGATGTGCGAGTTACATGGTTTGTGTTTGTGATGTTAAATTGTTAGTATGAGGATAAATAGTGGCTATGAATAGTTGTTTGCGCATGTAAACAAGCCGTAAAATAGTAAATAGAAAACAGTGGGATTGCTTTTGTGTGATAGAGAAATTTTGATTATTTGTTAAGATGCCGGGAGAAGAGGGTGACGCTGTCTCAGCGGCCGGTGCAGCTGCGTCCCCAGAGTTGGCTGGGTACACTGGTGTGTTGCCAGCATTTGTCAGGGAGGAAGGTGGGGTCACCATCAAGGCGTTTTTGGCCAGTATTGACCAAATTTTTTTACTCGCCAACTGGACCCCAGAGATCAAAGTTACGATAATACATTCACGCCTGAAAGGGGCTGCTGCCAAGCGAGCAGCAGAACATGAGATTTTCGACATCGAAGAATATGAGGAGCTCCATACTCGTTTGGAACAAGTCTTTGGCCGCCTAAAAGTGGCGAGGGACTCCAAGACATGGTCCAAAGGCCAAACGAATCAGTTGCTGCATTTGCAAGTCGCCTCGAGTTGGCAATGGCCAGGTATATAAGTGCCACTCCTGTGGCTGTGCCTATCAAAGAGACTGTATTGCTGCAACGTTTTTGCAACAGCTGTTTGGTGGCTCATAGGCGAGCGCTGATGATTGCCAACCCTGAGACCTACAAGGAAGCGCTAATGGTGGCACTGATGTCTGAAGAGTTAGAAAAAAAATTTAGAAGGGCAGCCAATGTCGTGGAGACTGGGGAAACAAGTTCAGGGGGCGAATCTAGCTCCAATACAGGGAAGTTTAGCCAAAAGGGAGTTAAGCTGAACTCCCCAAATAGTGATGTAGGAAAATCACAAGACCACGGCTGTAAGTGTGGTGAGTCCATTAAGAAACTGGAGGGTATGGATGAGAGTCTTGCCCGTACGGTTGAAAAACTAGTATCTGTGCGTGGACAAGCTCCTCCAGCCCAGACAGCACCCATGCCTAGTGAGGTTCGTGCGGTTGTGCCGAGAGGAATGGGGCCAAATAATGGCTGTTTTAGATGCGGCCAGATTGGACATCTGGGAAGAAATTGCCCTCAACCTGCGCCCAGACCACGCAGTGTTAACTTGAGTGCACAGCCGGAGGGACCGATATTGACCCAAAGCGGGGAGGATGGTATATGTTTGGCCACTGTGTTTATACAGGGGCAGCCACTCACGATGTTATTTGACACGGGATCACAGGTATCCCTAATCGATGAAGAGGCTTACCGTCAATTGGCTGGCCCACCATTGCAGGACACCGAAACGACAATTAAGGGTATCAATGGGAGCTGTTTGTACCTAAAGAAGGGAGGTCTATTGGACATAGTGGTACAAGGCCGTCATATGGGCACGTGAACATTTCTGGTTCATTCGTTTGCAGATCGCCCATACGCGGCATCTTAGGAATGGACATCTTGAAAGGCATGACCTTCCAGTGCGCATCGGCATTGGTACCTGGAGTAGCAAGCGTTCTACCAATAGAACAGTTGGCATCTGGTGACTGGCCCATGAGCAGGGAGCCTGCATTTGAGCCTACCTTTGAGTATGACGTTGGCAATATGGTGGCTGGAAATCAGAGAATTGGTCATCTCCTGCATATTATGATCAGAGAACCTACCCAGGGACGAATGGGTAGGACATGCAGATGGTTAGGCCCATTCGAGGTGTGTTCCACGGATGGTATGGGGTGGGTACAAATAAGAGGGGTAAGATTTGGAGACATAAGATGGGTAAAGCTGGGTCAGATATGGACGAAATGGGAGTTTGGTTTAAATGGGAGTGGGAATTTCCAAGAGTACTACAACGTGCCAGAAGAGTAAGCTAGGGAGAACGGTATGCATAGTGATGTACCGGGGATGAATACTCTGGATAGACAGGAATTTAATTGGAATGAGAGTCGCGTTCCTGCAGTGGTGGTACCAGAAATTGTTGGTTGCCAAGAAGGCCTTGAGATAAACGAAAATGCCCTAAGTCCGAATATCGTCCCAGCCCGACAATATGGGGAGGTATTAGAGAACCCTACTGACCTACGCAGTGAGGCGTTAGAACCTGTGGAAAGGGAACCCCAAGATAATATAGATGGTACCGGCCACAAGTTTATGGCGCATAGCGACGTATGGGAACCTACGGGGGGGGGGTGAACACAGAGCGTAGGGGGGTAAATAATATACAGGTGGTTGATGTAGCAGTAGGTACAGAGGAACAGTTGAATCCAGGTATAGAGCATGTGGGGCATGCGGGAATCGAGATTGAAGACAAAAAAGAGTAGGTTTTGGCGGGAAGGAATTAAGTTTGCTCAAAAGATTAGCAACCAGATTCGGGAGCCCGCGAGAATGGACAATGACAGTCATCGCACAGAGAAAGGAATAAAAAAGGGGAGTATTACGCGATAGGGATCAGGTGGAAATAAGAGAAAAATTAGACAGGGTAGAGCTGGTAAGGGTGCAAGAAGGGAGGAAAATGATGGTAGTGGATATAATTTAAATAAAGATAGGTGATGATAGGTACGGAGGAAGTATGTATAGAATGCATTCATGATATGCAGCAGGAAGATAATATGGGAATTGAGGGAGAAACGTGGGAGGCGGAACTAGACCTTGACAATTATATAGAAGTCTCCTCGGTGTTAAATAGAGGTGAGACTGGGTTTTGCGAGTTAGAATGGTAGTTGAGATCTGTGTTTATGTGTGTAGTTATCGTCATTGTGTGTTTAGTTATAGTGTTTATTTTGGTATTGTGGGTGAGTGAAGAGTATAAAGAAGGATAGTAGTGCGAACTAGCGTTTTGGTTGGGTAATAGTTATTGATGATTATTGCCATGTTGAAGAGAATTAACAAAATGTATTAAGTTTGTTTTGTTTTATATGTCTCGAGTATATTCTGGACAGACTATGTTCGAGGCCTTTTGTCGGGCGTATATGACGTCCCACTTAAAGGTTCGTCATGTATGTTTGATGGGGGAATATAAGGAGGGAGTGAATTTTTGAAATTAAGCGTCTGTGTTGAGGGAATTATGCGTTTTGTTTCGTTCGTCTTAATAATTGAGTGTTGTTTACTATAGGAGTTTTGTTTTGTTATAAAGAAATATACAAGTGTGTTGCGTTGTGTGTAGTTGTTTAAAAGTGTAATTGTTAGTTTCGTGAGCGATTGTTGTCAGTCCTCTGTTGGAGGGCAATTGTTTCGATGTTTTCTAAGATTGCCCAGCCTCCGGGAGGGGATTGTTGCGATCGCTTTCGGAGAAATTTGGATGCGTGTCTTTAATGCTTGTTTGTTTGTTTAAGTTTCGATGATGTCGAGGCATGATCCCCCAGAGCTGTGAGCGAGACATCGGTCATGGACGGTGCGGCCGCAAGTGAACATGTGAACCAGAGCGTGGGACGCAAGATGGACGATTTCGTAATGATGGTAACCATATGTGAATAGCGAACAATTTGGTGAGTGACTTTATTTAAAATTTTATCGCGGAGAACAGAACTTCGAACGATATACTCGTCACGAAGCCCGAGGAGTGCCAATCGTCCTCCAGCCTTTGGCATTCACGAAAGAAAGACTATTTTACAGCATTGTTCTTACGCGTGGAACTATAGTGCTGCTCCCAATAGACTTTTAATTTTAAAGAAGAATCTCTGTAATGTTTTATGATTACTGATCTAGTATATAGTTAAGTCTAGAACGCACCCAGCAGTGTAATTATAACCATGCAGTTATGTACTGGATTTTCATGTAATGAGAATCGTGTCATAGAGTGACCAGGTTAGCGTATGTATACAGGCAAAGCAAATACCCCTACGCATACAACCAGCACTCGGGCTCGACAGTGGCTGGAGAGATATGGAGCACTGTACTACCCAACACGGGTTCCAGCACCTCCCCCCTTCACGTAAAGGAAAGGAGGTGCCAAGCGCATAAGAGCGTAAGAGTTTGGAATATTTGGTTCGGGGTACTTAAGTGCTCATGATTATCACCCAGCGGAGCCAAGGCGTTAACACGCTCATTTTAGTAGTTGCAATTTCCGACATACATGGGTAAACTTACAACACGATCAGGAGTGCCAGTAATTGCATGCAGAAACGATACTTTTAATGAATCTGGTTACTTATCATTTAGTTAAGGAATTTTAAGTTTAAAATTGGGGCCCCGTAATTAATTAGCATATGCAGAATCTAGGATATAGGATAACTGAAATAGACATTAAACGTTTTATTATGAATAAATCGAGCTGCATTAAACCAAATACGACAATTTCTGTTTGATTTTTTCCATTTTATTTCGGTCCCGAACCCTAGCTTCCTTCACCCCGACACCTGACGCAGAAGCGAGGTAACACTAACTATTACTGTGGGGGTGGTGGGACGCTACAGTTTAACAGTTAAATTTAGCACGTTATCTCGGGGGTTTCACCACCCACAGAACCATGATCATCCCAGTTGGGTTTTTCTTTTAAGTCTGTTGGCGAATGAAATAAGCTGAATATACGAGGTGAGGTGGTGATGGATAAGGGAGTGTCTCGGGAAGGGATCGAGGTGATGGTAATGTGCGTATTAACCAGGGCATCTGTGGAGATTGAGGGTTCGTTTGCTTCGAAATGCCTTCAGGTCTCTTTCCTCCTAGATATTTTTGAAGTGTGTTTAAATAAAGGTCTATTTTCTGATGCACATTTAAATTTGGATTTTTATAAAATTTCGTTGAATTTCGAAATCCACAGGAACAAACCGAGACTAAACAGAGTGGGGTTGATGATGATGATGATGAAAAAAAAGAGTAAATTTTAATTAAAAATTGGCATTAAAATTTATTTTAAATTTGGAGGTGCGAAGTATATTCGCATTCAACTTGTATCCAAGAATATACAATAATTTTAAGAGACTTCAACAGCCCATACTAACAACAAATCATGAATCCCAAAGTTCCGCAAAATGCTGCTGAAACGCTAAAAGTCTCACAAATTAGTCGCACAATTTTAATTGCTTAACAGTTAATTCTACATAATTATTGATCACATGTATGTGCCTCCTAATATAATTGTTCACAATGTAGAGTACATGTATATGATTTTTCCCAAATGTCACTATTTGAACATAACATTGACACGAGATGTTTCAATAAAATCCAGTGCAAATTATTAATCTGAACAATATGCTGATTATCAAAACCTTAATAGGACTTTATGGCGGTGAGACTTTCATTCGATGAATGTAAGTGGATACTGAAGTGTTATTAGAAAATAGAGAATGTTGTTGTGATTCAACAACGTTGAAGGGTTGAATTTTTTACACCATTGCCAACAAGGTTAATAATAACAGATCTCTGAGACAAGTTTGAACCCGAAGGAATGGCGAAAGATGTGTTGAAAGGTCGGTCCAGAAGAAAAAGAAGTTCCACTGATAACAAGAGTGTTGATGTCGTCATGGAAATGAGGTTTACTTCCTACAAGACGGAGTTCCACCTCACTTTCAGGTCAATGTGAGAACTTTCTTTGACCACACATTCAATCAGAAATCGATACACAAGACGAAGAGGAAGTGCTATGAAGTACCCATCTTGATCTCCAGATTTAACCTCTCTCTATTTCTACCTTTGGGGGACTTTAAAAATAATGGTGTATGCCACAAACCCACAAACATTGACAAAATTAAGAGATCTGACTGAACATTCCATCAATGATATTCTATTGGCTACAATCTAGTTAGTATGTCGCTCTGTTCGACTTCGGTGTTGGGAGTGTACTGTGGCAGAAGGTAAACATCTTTGTATTTTATCACAAATCCAATTTTCCTCTAGATGTTTCAGACTGAATCTAAGTGTAACTAAATGTATTATAAATGTATAACTTCAAAACGTAATGTAGCTAAAATATTAAATGAGTATAGGCAATACATGTCTTAAAGTGAGTGAACGAAATTCTCTGTAACTAGGTGAATCTGAATAAGTATGTTCGAGTAAATTGTATAATACCATAATGTATCTAATTGAACAAGTGTACATTTGTAAAAAATGGGTACATGAATGAAAAAAGGCCATAAGAGATGGAATAATTCCTCGTATCGATTGTTCTCTCCACGGTCTTCCACTGGCCATCCCGATGATGTGATCTTAGAGCGGCGGCAGCTCTGGCTTCTCGCTCCAGCATCATACCTGGTCTCGCTCCATGGTCTTGGATCACTGGTTCATTGTTCACGGTCCTGTTGATGTAGAGTCCCGGTTTTTTCATCTCTGGTTCGACGGGGACGATGTGACGATCGTTTGATGATTATGGTTTCTTTTCCATCTCGTTATGCTGATGAAGATTTATGGCATGGGCGAAATAAGGGAATAACTAACTAGAAATTACAGGGATAAATAATTTTATACTAGGTTCACAACTCTTTCTTTCTTCTTGCAATATATGGTTTTACGAACAAGAATAAGACATTGTAACGTACCTAAGAGGATGTGGTAGGGTGATCAATAATGCGGCAAAGTTACGCATTTGAAAGTTTAAAATTTATCTGTTTAATGGCTAATTAAAAGAAATTACAATATGATAATCATGAGGGCACCCTTATTGGAAGCCTCCTATTGATGCGCAAAATTAATTAGAAAGTACACAATTAACGAAACGCGAGCATCTAACAATTAATGCCATACATCAGGCTAACAGAAATTATGATTGAGCACGATCCAAAAACTTGAAAAGATATTACGAAAGCTATTTACTGTCTAACTATCCTTTAGCACCCGTGAATTGTATGTCCCTGATGGCTGGTCAACAACGGAGAACCCGTCACGCAATCCCTTTGGCGGGAGGATTGCTGGAACCGAGATATACGAAAAGTTGACGGGGTGAGGTGTGGCAACCCGTGCACCTGAGGGAATCAAGAAAACAGGCAGGAATGAATAAAAACAAACAGTGATAAATTACTAATTGTAACGCCTGCAATTACGCGCCGCAATTCCATCACTGTAATATGCTTACTGTGACAGCCTAATGAACGAGCCTCGCAATGCGCTATGCTCTGATCACCGGTAGTAGGCGCGCTTACGTTACTACTACCCTGAGAAAGCCGGACTTCCAGATAGGCCACCCACGCTGGCTCCACAACCTTTTTCGGAACGCCTTCCTGGCACGATAAATCCCCTGCCGAAATCGTCGGCTCGTGCAGGCCCAGTCTCTGTACCGCTCTCTCACTATCTTCGACCCTTGCACCGTCGAACGCCTCTGCCGACGAAATAGGCGTCTCTTCGTCGTGGTCTGTTGCCTGATACGTTATACGCCTAACGCAATCTTCATAGCTTGCGAGGTCCGAGAGCGTGAAACGACCAACTCCGCTCTCACCCGCCGCTCTAGCTAAGGTCGAGTCCAAATTCCCGCGGTCAATGCCTCGTGGCCCCAGTTGACCTTCCCCTTGTGGTTCCCGGGAGGAAATCACTTCACGTTTCCCGCGGAACACACGACAGCGAGGTTTACTCGTGGCTTTGTTACAACGAAAATTATCGAAAAGCCTAACCTGCTGTTCGTGCGACCGCTCTGAAGTTCCTCTTGGCTCCGGGTCCCTAGGAAGGTAGCCTGGGCACGACCGCTTCCAAATTTCCTCCGTCCTCATTCCTTTCCAAACTCGTTCTCCTCTTCTCTCTCTCTCTCTTTCTTTCCAAATACCCTCCTTCGTCTTTCGCGCGCTTCTATTGGCTCCTTCCCCGTCTCTCTTCTAACGATTGCTAATGCGCCGATCCCTTGCTTTTTCTTTCTATCTCCCTTATGCTTTTCCTTCAAGACGCACAGCGCTCTTTCCTCTGGACTTCTATCTCTCGTTGTCCATTCTTTACCCGTCTCTTCCCTAACGACCGCTATTGCGTCAATCTTCTGCCTTCTCTTTCTGATTTCTCTACTCTTCTTATTAACAATGCCTGGTGCTCCTTTCTCCCGACTTCTATCTTTTATCGTCTGCTTACTCCTCCTATCTTTCGCCTGCCTATTTCCACCTTCACAAACTGGGATTTGGACGCAAGTAACATCAGATTCCTCCAAATCTTGTGACACAATACCTGGGGTCCGTTCACAAGAACTAGGGATTTGTGACGCTATTCTATTTTCTTTCAAACATCTACGCCTTGGCTGCTTTCCCTCAACCAACCAATTACCTTTTCGTCTATTGCCAAAATTTCCCTTCACGTCCAGAATACCTTGCACCCTATCAACCTCTTCAACCTTTAGGTCAACAACGGGTCCTGGGGGTTTCTTTCTTTCTCTCTCGTCAAGATACCATCCTTGTTTATTTTTATAATTCATATATTCCCTTCCGTAGAATACTCTTGAATTATATTTCCGGCCAGTTTTCTCATTTGTGTTAAAACTATTCCTCATAGGCCTTGGCGCACCTTGCCTCTCTTTCCGCTTCCTATTAAACCCCTTGCCCCATTCCTCATTTTTCTTTCTTTGGAATAGAGGAGTACCTTCGGAAGCCTCCTTGAAGCACCTGTGACAAGTTACCATTCTTTCCTTGTTTTCCCACAGCTTTTTTATATTCGCCTCTAACCCTATGAGCCGGTCAAGAATCTCATTTAACAGATTTTTCCTCTCTTCACTGTTTTCTACTTGACTACCCTTAATATTTTTAACCCGAGTTTTGGCCTTTTCCCTTACTCTACTTTTCTTTTGATTTGTCCTTATGCTATCATTGTTTTCCTCTGACTCTTCCAACGAAGCATCCCGCGAATCTATTTCCTCTAATTCCTCCAATGAAGCATTCCGCGAACCCACTTTCTTAAATTCTATTTCCATCCTCTTTTGCTGCGATAAGTTTTCTCTTCCTCGACATGGCAGCCTATTTTCTTGAGTATCACGCACTTCCTTATCTATTCTCTCTTTATTTGTCGCTACAGGAGCGCTTAACCAACTTATGTCATTGAAGCTGCTATTTTTTTCTGCTTGATTATATGCAACATTTTCAAGCCCTAAATCTTGATCGCCTACTAATTCCTTCCTCTCCGCTTTGTTCGCTATCCTAATTCTTACTTGTGTCCTATCTACCCAAGCCTTCTCTATCTGACAGCTTTCTCGAACCTTTGGAATTCTCGCGATCTCTACGCGTGTAGCTTCTTTTAATAACAAACATTTCTCTAAGCAACGCAGCTTTTCGACCTCTTGCCTTTTACATTTGCCGATTGCTTTTACCTTTCGTTGAGCCACTAATTTAAGTATAGCCTCCAAATTAGATGCAAAGTATCCGTTCCTAGCCTGCCTACATGGTATGGATTGCACTGTCTCCTCTAAACAATTTCTCAGTGCCAAATCGTCTATATACCCCATAGCATGGGCCACCGATAAAGATACCGACACCTTACATGCACACTTTAGTTGCTACTCTATATTATCTCTTTGTATAGAGATACCTCCTCCATTAATTTTTCGTTAGAATATGTAACTAACCCTACTTTTTCACTAGCATTACAGTTTTCATTATTTTTATTTTCACTTAATTTACAAGTTCCTACCACTTGATCTAAGGGATTATCTTTTTCACTAACTCCTATTAGACTAATTTCTAAACTACCTGTCCCCTTCTGAGTTGAGCGCGCCTTTCCTTCTTTTTTTTTTAGCTTCTTTCGCCTAACTTTCTTACTCTTCGACAGGCCCTGTCCTTGATTCGTCTCCTTAATAGAAGCAAACCCCTTCATTTCTATATCTAACTTATTCTTAATTTCGGAGTTCTTTAAGACTTTGTAACCTTCATTAATATCGCTACGCCATTTTTCATCCCTAGTCTTACGAACTATTAGGCCATTATCCTTAGCCTCCTCTCTATCAGACATTAGCTTTTCTACTAACGACTTCGCTTGGTCCCAATTAATTATCCCGCTTTCTTTTAGCTTTTGCTTAACTCCTGAACCAAACATATCTGCATACACTTCTAGCTTATGGGACTCCGTCCACAGTTCTATATTATCGAAGATCTTCTTAATGTTTTCGTTAAAAACTTCGATGGACTTCCCATTCTCTTTTTTAAATTTTAATTTTTGTAGCCCCTCCTTGAAAGCCCTTTGATCCTTGCCTCTCCCCATCTTTACCCAAGATCTGCCTGACTGCCTAACTGCTTAACTCTAATTCTTACACCAAGAATACTCACAGTTTTCTTCCGCTAACACTAGCCGCCCTACCCCTCACACAGGATTGAGTTCGACCAACCAAAGCCGACGCTAACACCTGCGAATATCAATTTCGAGCAGACTAGCCCAGACCAAACGGAAAACAGACTCCTACCAGACACTCCAACCTATGGCGGGAAGAAGACAATTAATCAAAGATCGCAATCAACAATCAGCCATTAAAACTGCAACTTTCAACTTTGTGGAAGCGTTTTTTGGTACAACAAACTGCCTCTTATGCCTTTCGGCGCTCTGCTATCAAGCCGCCCTACCCCTCTGTAACGTACCTAAGAGGATGTGGTAGGGTGATCAATAATGCGGCACAGTTATGCATTTGAAAGTTTAAAATTTATCTGTTTCATGGCTAATTAAAAGAAATTACAATATGATAATCATGAGGGCACCCTTATTGGGAGCATCCTATTGATGCGCAAAATTAAATGGAAAGTACACAATTAACGAAACGCGACCATCTAACAATTAATGCCATACATCAAGCTAATAAAAATTATGATTGAGCATGGTCCAAGAACCAGAAAAGACTTTACGAAAGCTCTTTACTGGCTAACTATCCTTTAGCACCCGTGAATTGTATGTCCTTGGTGGCTGGTCAACAACGGAGAACCCGTCACGCAATCCCTTTGGTGGGAGGATTGCTGGAACCCAGATTTACGCAAAGTTGACCTGAGGGAATCAAGAAAACAGGCAGGAATGAATAAAAGCAAAACAGTGATAAATTACTAATTGTAACGCCTGCAATTACGCGCCGCAATTCCAGCAATGTAATATGCTTACTGTGACAGCTTAATGAACGAGCCTCGCAACACGCTACGCTCTGATCACCGCTGGTAGGCGCGCTTACGTTACTACTACCCTGAGAAAGCCGGCCTTCATGATAGGCCTCCCACGCTGGCTCCACAACCTTTTTCGGAACGCCTTCCTGGCACGATAAATCCCCTGCCGAAGTCGTCGGCACGTGCAGGCCCAGTCTCTGTACCGCTCGCTCACTATCTTCGACCCTCGCACCGTCGAACGCCTCCGCCGACGAAATAGGCCTCTCTTCGTCGTCGTCTGTTCCCTGATACGTTACACGCCTAACACAATCTTCAGAGCTTGCGAGGTCCGAGAGCGTGAAACGACCAACTCCGCTCTCACCCGCCGCTCTAGCTAAGGTCGAGTCCAAATTCCCGTGGTCAATGCCTCGTGGCCCCAGCTGACCTTCCCCTTGTGGTTCCCGGGAGGAAATCACATCACGTTTCCCGCGGAACACACGACAGCGAGGTTTACTCGTGGCTTCGTTACAACGAAAATTATCGAAAAGCCTAACCTGCTGTTCGTGCGACCACTCTGAAGTTCCTCTTGGCTCCGGGTCCCTAGGAAGGTAGCCTGGACACGACCGCTTCCAAATTTCCTCCGTCCTCATTCCTTTCCAAACTCGTTATCCTCTTCTCTCTCTCTCTCTTTCTTTCCAAATACCCTCCTTCGTCTTTCGCGCGCTTCTATTGGCTCCTTCCCCGTCTCTCTTCTAACGATTGCTAATGCACCGATCCCTTGCTTTCTTTCTATCTCCCTTATGCTTTTCCTTCAAGATGCACAGCGCTCTCTCCTCTGGACTTCTATCTCTTGTCGTCCATTCTTGACCCATCTCTTCTCTAACGACTGCTATTACGTGATTCTCCTGTCCTCTCCTTCTATTCTTTCCTTTGAAGAAGCACAGCGCTCTTTCCTCTGGCCTTCTATCTCTCGTCGTCCATTCTTTACCCGTCTCTTCCCTAACGACTGCTATTGCGTCAATCTTCTGCCTTCTCTTTCTGATTTCTCTACGCTTCTTATTAACAAGGCCTGGCGCTCCTTTCTCCCGACTTCTATCTTTTATCGTCTGCTTACTCCTCCTATCTTTCGCCTGCCTATTTCCACCTTCACAAACTGGGATTTGGACGCAAGTAACATCATCCTCCTCCAAATCTTGTGACAGACATTCTATAAGACGTGTAATACGGATCAACATAACTAAAAAGTAATGCATAAGCCTACATAATTTCAAATTTCTCGAATTGTGGTCCGAAGACACACAAAACAAAGTCCGAATTATTTAATACATAGAGCAGGGTGCCCACGTCTAGCTAATAACAAGTCAGAACCACTACTACTTTATTTTTGCTTTCTTTCAATCTTCAGCCAATCAAAGTGTTAATTTTTGGTCATCTGACATTAATTTTTTACATTTTACTTGTCAATCGAACTTCGTTGATTCCTAAAGAGTTGTTTTCAGACTCACCGTTGCCCTTCAAGCGGGTCCAATGTCCAATTCCATTGCTAATTCTGTCTTACTGTTTCCTGTCTTCCTTTCTATCCGATCCTTTTTTCATTTTTCTAATCGAAATGAGAAAGTGAACCTCTCTCCAACTTTTAAGTCGCTCTTAATCTGAGTAGAAAAAATAATATTCAAAATATTATTTAACTGATAAATCATTCTAAATTCCAATTCCATTCTCAATTCTAGAACATAAGATATTAACTTCGTCCATATTCATATAAATATAGCTTTATCAATTGATGTTTAGTTATTCTAAATTATTATTCCATAACTTCTGGACGCTTACATCTCTGACGTCACAAATGTGTTCTTAGAACAAGTTTTAATTTTTTAATACCCTTTAATGTGTTGATGACATCTAGGGTGTGATTGTCTATTATAAAACTTTTTTAATAACATATTTCAATTCTGCCACCAAAAATCCCTTGGTGTCTGTCTTTAGCAGCCGCTGGTGCAAAGTGTCAACCCCTGAGTAAAGTATTATGTGTCTATTTTTAATTTGATTAATCTTTTGATTAATCTGTATGATGAATTGTGATTTCATGTCTAATTTCTGATTACTAGAAAAGATAAAGATAGGTCTCAAAATTGTAGCTAAGGCTAAATTGCCTTAGCAAAAGCTACCAAATTCTTTAAGATCTAAAGAGTGCAGCAGAAGGAGTACTGCACCCAGCATAAACCTATACACCTCAAAAGAGGCAAACCACCTTGCCAGAGGCCAAACATAAAATATAAAATAAACGAATGTATAAAGAGTATACAAAGTAACTCGGTCTTCTAAAGTGGCTCATGCCTCCTGACCTGTGACATAAAATACTGATCAGGAAGTGCTCTTAGAGGGGTGTGTTGTAGCTAAGACTGGATTGCGTTAGCGAAAGCCCACACATTCTGTAAGATCTGAAGAGATCTCGAAACAGGTACAGCTGATGAGGTGCTGCACCCAAGCTAAACTTAAACCTATCAAAAGAGTATAAGGAAATAAAAAATACCACTTTTCCAAAATACATGTTTTATTTATGGATGTGCATTTCGTGCCACCATAATAAAGCAAAAACTGATTAGGCAATGTGAAAAACAAACACCTGACCTCCACAAATCAAAAAAATATAAATTATCTTGTGAATTTTCTGATAAACGGTATTATGGTCAAAGCAGACGAGGAATTGGCACAAGTATTAAAGATCATTTGGCTTGTATTAGAAACAACAGTAAAAATTCAAGTTTAGCTCAATATACCGGGTGATCCAAAATTGTGTTACAGTTTTTTACATTTTTTCATGAAACTTTGTATAATAATTCTCGATAAAAATTTGTGTTTTATGATACATCGGTTACGGATTCAAAGTGTTTGTCTTCTTTGGCAACACAATTTGCTGCTTGACAGCAGATGTGTACCATTATGTCATGATAAGTCTGAATTGGCATGGCGGCAATTGCATCGTTAATGTAACACACTTTTGGATCACCTGGTATTTTAAAATTCGACCATAATAACAATCCCAACAGTTTTTATAAAGTATCTCATTTCACATATAATCCTTGGCAACGTATTATCACTTAAAAACTCTATATGTCATCAGGAAAACTCTCTTTCTAATAGTAGAACAGGCAGGAGAAGAGTGAGAGGAAAGAACGCGAGAAGTTGGTGGAGGCAGTGCGCCTTAGATTCCTCGAGAGAGAAATAAAAAGAAGAGCAATAAGGTGAAAGAAAGGAGGGACGACCTTCATTCAGTAAGAAAACGAGCCTTCGATTCGCCAGAGAAGGATATTATCCCTAGTGCCTGCCTAAATGACGTAGAGTATCAAAGACATAAATTCGCATTTGGGAATCAACAGCAAAGAAGAAAGCGAGCCCACCCGACCACCACACCGATGTCGCTTGAACAGAGCCAATGAGTTGCGAAGTGAGGAACAGACGCTGCATAGAAAATAGATAAGTGAACTTTGCCTATTCTGTACTGTTGCAAATGAATCTGTTTCTGTACCCAGCCTTTATTCTGTTACGCACATTTTTATTAAAACAGATAGCAATACAAAATTTCTCACCATCGCGAGCAGATGGGATAGAGTGTATGTCAAGAAATGTAAGGCATAAAGAAAATATAAATAAAACGGACTCAGACTTGCAAATTGTAGCATAACGTTTAATGAACAAACATGTTTCTAAATACACTTCTTCATCAGGGTTTAGGAACGAATACAATCAAGTGAGCCTTCACCTCTGAATATATATAGAGGAAAAGGCTTCTAAGCTGATTGATAGGCTTATAGGAGATGTAATAAATGATACAGAAAATAAAAATGAGCAAATTAAATAAATTACATGAATTAAATACTCATATAAGTGTATAATAGAGCTCTTATATGCGGAGTTACGTATTGCCTGGTTCGTCCGCCTTTGTTATAATCTTCGTGTATTTTGTCATCACCTGGGTAGTTCACTATATCATTTACGGTGTCCAAGATCGGGTCTCTCTTTAAATTCTTCTGTTCTTTTAGTGTTTTTTCAGGGTTGGTGTTTTCCTATTACCACAGCTTCAAAGTCAGATTTTTTTGTGGTCTTTTTCAAACCTCACTACAGACATGATGTCCTCCATAATGCTAAATTGGTGATTATTCTTAATTAGGTGGTCGGCAAAGGTAGATCTCTCATCACTGTTATTCTTTACTCTTCTGTGCTTCTCTAAGTGCTCCTTAAAAGACCTCTTTGTCGATCCAATATAAAAAAATTACACGTGGGGCAGGTGAGTTTGTAAACTCTATTTGCAGTGTAAATGTTGTCTTTGTCATCCTGTCTCCATGGCAGGTTCAATACACACCAGCACTGACTGGTCCTAAATGTCATCCTGACGCTTTTACTCCTAAAACTATTGGAAATCCTGGTAACTTGGGTCCAGTATATGTGAAAGTGGAATATCTCTGGCTAGGATCTGAATCTTGTTGAGACACTAGGCTTTGCTTCGTGTGGTTAAGTATGGTATGGGTCACTTCCTCTGGAAAGGAGTTTCTTCTAGCGAGTTCTTATGCCAGGCGGATTTCATTTTCCTTTTCCCTTTCCATCACCGGGTAAGACAGAGCACGGTGGAAAATTATCTTACTGCTGCCGATTTATGTTGTAGTGGGTGGTTTGAATCAAACCCAATGATATTATCTCTAGTGGTCAGCTTCCTGTAAATATTGAATCCCAGTCTCTTATTGTTCTATTTTCTGTGTATAGATAAGCGCAAAAAGTTAATTGATCTGTTCTCCTCTTCTGCCATCGAATACCAGATATTTTGTTGGGAGATACTGAATACATTCCGTCTTGATATTAACACAACTTGATGTTACAACACCATACTAAAATGAATGCTTAAACATAACTGTGTACTTGGAATTATCTCAATTAAACAATTCGATGCTGGATTGGACTGTTTTCCGGCCAACCTTTATCTGTTTTGGCAGAAAAGGTTCACAAAATCCTGAATTTATAAAATGAGGGAAAATGTAGTTCCAAACTAAAAAAAGACGCTCTAAGAAGTAGGTCACCAATGACATTTAGAACAAAAAAGTGCTCCATTGACAGCCAATATGAAGCTGATCCATGTGTTTTCAGAAACAGTGCTAAACATATAATAAACGTGTAATCATCACGTGTCTATAGGAAGCCAGAGCAAATAGATTTTCTGAGAAATGATATAAATAATCAGTTCGCCGTTAAATGACTTACATGAAGCGAAGTTTTGTTTACGTATAAAAAATTGAAAGACCAGAAAATTCTATACATCTCAGACAAAAGCGATACACCACAGATCTTTTGGAGAAATTCAGAATGAGAAATTGTAAAATTGTTCCTACACCCGATTGCATCGGGAAAAATTATACATCTATCAGGAAAAATATTCACATGAAGAAGCCTAGAGAAGGCTGCCATATAAATAAAGAGAATGGACTGGGAGCATCATGTAGAAATGGCAACCTACCCATATATCACCTTCAAAGTAAGTGCTCTCAATCGATTCAATGATAAGTTCAAAAAATTCCATTGAATGGCTGTCAAACGTGTTTTTACAGTATCTTAAGGGAATTTGAATTGATATTATTATTCTGAAAATCCGTTAATAGTCTTGCTGGATATGCAGGGTGAAAGATGGGTCTTCTATGGAAATACAAGGCTATAGACAAAAGACATGCAAGATCTTTCTGCCTAGTGAATAAGAGGATTCAAGATTTTGATTTTTTAGCAATGCAAGATTTTGATTAATAATTTTTCTTCTGATGCAAATTTTTTTGTTTAATCAGTCCATATATGCATTGATGAGTTGATTAAATGCAAAAGCTGTGTTTTCCTCAATGCATTTTACCCAGTTAATTATTCATTTTTTCTCGGTTGCATATGGCTCAAAGGGTTAATGTTGCAATTCCAATGAAGCTTTTTATTCTCCAAGTATAAGTCCTTCTAAACCAACAAGGTTTTGAAAAAATTAGAAATTATCAGAAAGCCTGACTGATGATATTATCTCAAGCCTCAGGAATTGTGTGTCTATGGTAATTCTTCTTTCTTCACCAGTTCTGATATTTTCACAACATCTTACATCATTACATAATAGCCTTATACCTTTTTGCGTTTTAGCAGGGTCATTGCAGAATATGAGTTGATTGTGGAGAGTTAATATTTGGTTTTCTAAAGGCCTCTGAAAAAATTACATGTACTTTTATTTGGGGCTATGAAAATACCCATGCTAATTCAGATATTGGCAAGAATTTCCGTTGTAATTGTTGGCAAAGTAAGTGCTGTTTCACAATTTTTTCCTCAGGTGCAATTTTTTATACTAAAATATTCTCCTTCTATGGAAATACAAGGCTAGATATAAAAGACAGATGCAAGATTTTTCCAGCTATTTATTAAGATAGTGTAAGTTATTTTTCCTGAAATTTTTTGCTAATGCCAGTTTTTGATTTACAATTTTTTCCTCAGGTGCAACTTTTTTCTACTGAAATATTAGGCTAATATGGAAAAACACAGCTTAAGACAAATGGCAGATGCAAGATAGTTCTTCTTAGTGATGAAGATGGTGCAAGAATTTTTCCTGAGATTTTTTGGGAATGCAAGTTTTGATTCACAATTTCTTCCTGAGATAAAACTTTTTTATGTTGAAATATTATTTTTGTGTGGTAATTCATACAAAAAAGTGTGCTTTTTTTTAGTTCATCTATGCATTGATTAGTTGATTAATCCAGTTATGAATTCACTTTTTCTCTGGATGCGTGCACCTCAAATATCTGCTGTTGCAATTCTAATTTATTCCCCAAGTATCGGTCCTTTTAAACCAACAACGTTTTGAAAAAATTACAAATTATAAGAAAGCCTAACTGATGATATTTTATCTATCATCAGCAATTGTGTATCTATGGTAATTCTTCTTTCTTGACCAGTCTGGTATTTTTCAACATCTTACTTCGTCATATAAGTAATTTATAACTTTTAACAATGACATGCCTGAATATGAGGTGATTATGAGGCGTTAATACTTTAATTGTGGTCTATGGAAATAACCATGACAAGAATTTCCTTTGTAATTTTTTAGCTATCAAGTTCTGGTTTAAAATGTTTTCTTCATGTGCGATTTTTTAAAATGAAATATTATACTTTTATGGAAATTCAAGGCTAAATATAAAAGATAAACACCAGTTTTTGACGCCTAGTTAATAATGTTTTGCATGTTTTTTCCTAGGTTATTTTTCAACAGGTGTTAAAATATTTATGATTTTCTCTGGTAGAAGGAAATTATTTTCTCGATCCCTGACCAAGGAATGTGTTTTCACTGTTTGGCATATTGGCAGCTGTTTTCACTGTTTGCATTATTGGCATCTGTATGTATCAAATGTTTATTATTCGACTGGTTGCCACGAATGAGGTATGGTCACATGTGATTATAGCTAAATTAGGAGTAGCGCAGTGGAAAGTAAATAACATGCAACAGTGCACTGAATAAAAATAATAAATGGAAAGTTTATTGATGAATATAAATAAAAGTAAAGATAAATAAGAAGGAAAAACGTGAGCTCCTTCTGTAAAAGGCAATCTATGCCAAACACAAAATCAAACACAAAGGCAAAATCAATTTCTCACAAAGTAATTAATCTTAACCACACTTCTGTGTAAAAGAATAATTAATAATTAAGCCTTAAACTCTTTACAAAACTTAAAGGATAATTAACCTGAAAGCACAAGCACAACACCTAAATTAAACTAGCATATACTTTAACAAATACATTTCAGCTAGAAAACAAAACCAAAGCTTAGAAGCTAATAACTGTATGCAAAAAAAGATTAATGTCTAAGCAACCAAAATGTAGTACAATATTCACATAAATATGGCTTAAACCGAAACAGTAATATAAACAAATAGCTTAATAGCTAAAAGTTTAACCCGCAGCACAACGGACACCTGTATAGGTTCAATCTTAAAATAGCACCTTGATTGGGTCGGTCACTAAATTACATTTACACAAAGCCAACCTCACACTCTTTTACTTTAAGCAATTAACAAACAAAATGTCAAAGCATGTGCTTAAAAGTATAACTTTCAAAAGATTCAATTGCATAGTCAAAGTAATTAACACTTTACATTCTAGTGACTTTATATCACTCCTAAGGAAACACACGTAGAAAAATGAGTCTCGCTCGCAAATAAAATCTCCAATTGCGAGAAAATAGTAATGAGCAAATTACATCATAACAGTCACAATCATGATATAGTTCATAGTCCGGGAAAGACAACTATTTATGAAATTACTAGCAACACAGATAATTAAAGCACAAAATTTGAAAACCTTTAAAGGCGTAACAGCTTTAAATATTGTACGGATACAAAATTAAAAGTTCCGAGTTCACTTGTTGCAATTCAGTAGGTTAAACATCACATGAAGTCTACAAAGATATAAAGCAATTAAAACAGTATCTCAGGATAAGTTTTGAATAGAAATAACACTAATAACAACAAAACTTAATGAGAACGGGTAATTGCGTAAATTGTATAACAGCTTATTTCTTCATGCGACGCATATCAAATTAGAGTAATTATGTAGATAACGGCCTCCACCCCAACTTGCGTTTTTTCCTACCTTGCGTTGTTTTTTAACATGCATCTTGGGTTGCTTAGTGTTTTTGGGGGGGGGGGGTGGACGAAAAGTTTAGTTTTTATTTTTGGTGGGAACGTGGTTTTCTTTCACTCGAAAGCGGTCTCCTTTAGGTTTAATGGCGCCGACTTCCTTCTTCCAGATACTAGATACGCAACGCCATCTGGTGGTAGCGGTTGAAGTCAGCCACGGAAACTCAGACGTTGGTGAAAATGGTCAATAGAAAAATACTGGCAAAATTGACTTTTAGTAACTGCGAACACTGCGTGCACTGCAGAGAAGCATCTCTCAGAGATACCCAAATGAACAACTCATTCATAGCAACTGTTTCGTATGCGCACTGCAGTGATGCATCACTCAAAGACGCCACTGTTGACCCATAATTTCGCGGCATTTTACTCTGAATTAACTAATTACTATTAGAAATTAATAAAGTTTATTTATAATTCGTAAATATTTAACAATAATCAATTAATGTTATTGAAACGCTTAGTATAAGAATTTATAAAATTATTACTAATTAATAATTGATTTTATTAATAAAAATATTACTAAATTGCAAGAAATCAATGATTTTATTTGCGTACAGTGACGGTCCTTTAAAATCACACAAAAGAATTCCGTGTTTCCATGTTTGTAAGATTACTAACAATTAAAACGCTCTTTACTCATTTCTTAATCGTATAATTTCATACATTTAATACCAAATGAGTAAATAATCTAAATGTGTAAACACGGAGTTTCTTTGTGTGATTATGATTTTATTCTCATAAACGGCCCTCATTTTACGCAAATGAATACTAATAAAGAAACAACCATCTGGTATAAATAATAATAATAATAATAATAATAATAATAATAATAATAATAATAATAGGTAACAACAACAGGGAATAACCCACCAAATAAACTGGAAGGCCAAGCCGCTATGTTGCCCCCCAGCAGGCCAAAGCCCAAAATGGGGTTATTTAAAATACAAGTAAAAGAGAAGTAACGTAATTAATAAAATAAAAAAGGACAATAAAAAAACAGAAAAACACAATTTTATTTATACAGATTAACAGAAATATAATAACAATTACAAAGATAAAAATTCAATAATAATAATAATTCAATTCAATTCAATTCAGTTCAAGATAAAAATTCAATGTTCACACAGCTAATTCAAGCCAAAACGGAACTACAATATCGATCAAATAGAATGAGAGTTACAAGATAAAAAATAAATACAACCATAATCACAAAGGCAGGATAGTAATATGACAAGGAAAATTAATTGAATAAATCAGTGGCATCAGAATTCTCATTGTATAGTTTTTGAATTCTGAACATTGTATCACGAAATTTTTCTCTGAGTTTAATAGAAGGCCAAAGCTTCATCACGGGCTTCCTCGTAGTATGGAATGGTACTCGGATGAATATGGACTCGAAAAGGTTCGGAGCATCCATCTTCCCTACTAAAACATTCTTAAGAAAGGCAAAATCAATCTTCATTCTAATGTTTGAGAGTGCACACAGATCTGAAGGTACATCAAAATTCGGGAACTTCCGCTTCAGGAACCAGAGAAAAACATTTTGCACCCGATCCAGTTTACAAGACTGCATATTTGAACCCCCATTCTATAAAACAGAACAGTAGGACAAAATGGGTAAACTAGACTCCAATAGAGCCGAACAAATGTAGAAAGGGCACCGAAAATCGTCTCCATTGCGCACTACGGTACCAAGAGCTCTGTAAGCCTTCAGATAAACAGTCAACATGGGAATTATAGGAAAGTGTGCTATCAACGATTACGCCAAGATCACGGACACAGAGCTTGGCAACTTGCACATTTCCACAAAAAGACTAGGAGAACTCGATAAAATTGGTCTTTTTTGTCACATTTGGTTGCATTAATTGCAAGATCATTCTGCTCACCCCAATGACATTTACTATAAACTTCTTGCTGAAGCAGGTGAGCATTAAGACCAAATTATAATGTTACCAAAAAGTTTCACATCATCTGCATACATCAATATATGGGAGTTTCTAATCATCTCGGGGAGGTCAGCAGTGAAGATAACAAATAATAAAGGCCCTAGGACAGAACCCTGTGGAACACCACAGTGAGGCCTATAGGGCAATGATGAATGATATCATATACAGGGTGTTTTTGAATTGAGTACAGATTTTTTGGGAGATGATAGAAGAGGTCCTTAGAAGTATTTTTTGTCATATGAACATTGGGTCCCCGCAGCTCCGTTTACTTACAATACTGCATTGAACAATCAAATGACACCGGGACGCAGTGTGCGTTGCTAGGCCTGGATTATTTTATTTTTAACAATTAACACATCAAGTGAACTTTTTAAAACAAATCTTTACCTACTGTTTTCCCAGAATGCGATTAGTTCATTTACATATGGACTAATCGTATTTTGCAAAGGGGTTGGATACCATGGAATCTGCTTGACGAAGTTTGTTCTAAGACTTTTCAACAAACAAGCACGTGCACCTTGAAATTTCTTTGCAAACAATTACTTTAAAAGTTATTACAGTAGATTGCTTGTGTTAATTGTTAAAAATAAAATAATCTAGGCCTACCAACGCACACTGCGTCCCGATTTCATTTGATTGTTCAATGCAGTATTGTAAGTAAACGGAGCTGCGGGGACCCCCATGTTCATATGACAAAAAATACTTCTGTGAACCTCTTCTATCATCTCCCAAAAAATCTGTACTCAATTCAAAAACACCCTGTATGTACAACCAAAGCCAACTAGAAAGACGCGGAAAAGTTTTTAATAATCAGAATGTTTTTCCATCTGGGTTTTTAACAATCAGAATGTTTTCGTTTGTTGAAAACAATGAAAGTTACATTTTTGTTTGGACTGCTACGGTCAGGTGACTTTTCCGCGTCAAGGCCTTGTATTTCTTGTTGGCCTCGTATACAATAAACTGTCGATCCAACAGGAAAGAGCGGATTATCCGAAGGAGTCCATCAACAATCCCACACGCACGCAATTTTTTAATTAGTAACTCATGATTGACAGAGTCGAACGCCTTTTGTATGTCAAAGTAGAGCACGTCAAGTTGCTGGCAGTGGTCAAGAGCGTCCTGAGCATGAGTGGTGAGAGATACAAGATTGCTCACAACGGAACGTCAGGGAATGAAACAATGTTGACACGCAGGAACATGAGGAAGGACATGTTGTAGAAGATATTTATGAAAGATGTTGTCAAAGACTTTGGGAGTGGGTGGAAGGATAGAGATCGGCCTATAGCTAGCAATGTCAGTCCTTATTTTAGGATAGTGGCAGCTTTTAGATACAAATTAAAGATGCGCCTAAGAGGAATAATTATGACATCTCGAAGACCTTTGAGAATAAAGGAAGGACCCTCTATCGGAGAATTGCAAGGCTTGGCCCGTAATCTATTAATGCCGTAGGCAACATCTCTATCAGTGAACTCCGTTAAGATGAGGTTATCAATAGGGGGACAATAGGTAGATAGTTCTCCGAGAATGTGTTGAAAGAAGTAGAGACAGTTTCACTGAAATGCTGGGCAAAACGGTTACTAATATCCAATCCATTAGTACTGGTAAGACCAGCAGAGGTAGTGATATTAGTTATAGCATGTCGATCCTTTCTTTTGGAGTAGTAGTAAATCTGGTTATTTTTCTTATTACGGGAGTTAATTATTCGCTACATGGTCTTACGCCGCAAATATAAAAATAATTCTGATAATGGATAGGTCATAGCGTAGCCCACCGTATATGTAAACAGTAACAAAGACCCCAAGTATCAAATTTATTAAAGAAAAGCTGATGGATTATTTAAACACGATGCCTCAGATGTTAAAATGTTACAATGCAGATGTTAAATGCGTTTAAATAAATAATAAATGAAAATAGGAAAGAAAAAGAAAATTCCAGTCTGACTGTGAGATCGCGACGCTCTGAGCAATTAAGTCATTGTTGACTGTAATGCAGGTAGGCTCGTGGCTTAATTTTTGATTTATCATTTAAATTTAATGTCATATTCACCCGGATGCACGACAATAATGAAAGTATGTAGTATAAATTTTATGGCCAACGCCATCACTAAATAATTAATTCGGTAAATTAATATTAGAAAATAAATTTTAAAAAAAGACCCCCCCCCCCCTCTCCAAATACGAAAATAAAAACTCTAGTAAGTTCTGAAAAAATCCCAGATATTTTTCAAATAATTCGATAAAATAATGTATTAATTATAGAAAAATCAGATAAAAATTAAGGTTTATTTCTAGGATATGTCCTCATTTGTGCTATTACTCTAGGAGTTTTGACCGGTGGGGTTTTTGCAGGATCCTATTTCAAACAAATCAAAATCAAACAGATCGCGACCCAGTATTACCTAAGATATACAGATCGCGACAGTGTATATACAGAATTCATTTATGTGATACAAGACCCACTCAACTTATTTTTTTGCAATTTATTAATTTTTTTAATAAATCAAATGTTTAAATCAGTTATTAATTAGTAATAATTTTGTAAATTCTTATACTAAGTGTTTCAATAAAATTACCTGATTATTGTTAAATATTTACGAATTAAAATAAATTTTATTAATTTCTAATAATAATTAATAACTTCAGAGTAAAATGCTGCGAAATTATGGGTGAACAGTGGCGTCTTTAAGTGATGCTTCACTGCAGGGCGGATACGAAACAGTTGCTATGAATGAGTTGTTCATTTGGGTGTCTCTGAAGGATGCTTCTCTGCAGTGCACGCACTGCTCGCAGTTCCTAAAGGTCAACTTTGCCAAAATACTAACCATTGGCCTGCTGTAACCGGCCGGGGGGAAACCAACTGCCCCCTGTGACCAAACAGGTTGGGGTATACATCATTAACTTACCCCCGGAGGCGTTCGAGTAACGGAAAACAGTGACCAATGGGCATTATTGAACGAGGCCCGCAGGGCCGATGTGAGGCGCGGAGCGCCGAGAGTGGTACAGTTTGCTGAAATTTAAAGCTAGTTTGCACCATAAATAAAAACTAAATCTTTCGTCCACCCCCCCAAAAACACTAAGCAACCCAAGATGTATGTTAAAAAAAAACGCAAGGTAGGAAAAAACGCAAGTTGGGGTGGAGGCCGTCATCTACATAATTACCCAAATTAGTTACACTTGATTATAGTGAAACCAAAATGATTAACAAGGTATGCCCGCATTCCGCAAGGCCATAAACCACACACCTGGGTATACTTGTGAATGTCCCGGCGACTTAATTCCGTAAATGCTTTTCTTATTAAAACGGCTTTACAGCCCACAATAAACGACGCACTTACTATTGCGTAGCCCTGGTCGGCGACTGAAACTTTTGGAGCACGGGGAAGAAAACCGAAACCCGTCGATAGAAACGTTTCTCTACGTTGGCTCACACGTTTTGCGTCGGCGCAAACCTCCGCCCGCCTAGCTTCACCGCACGACGTGGGGTTGAACAACGAAGCTAATGCCGGCTCCGAAGTCGTCTCCGTCGCAGCGGCTTGAGGTCTCGCCTTCCCCTTCAGCGTGCCGATAACGTAGCAATCCCGATGGCTTCCATCAGTCTTAGCCGAGGGCTTCATTTGCTTCAAACCTCCATCGGTCGTAACGTTATCCTCTCTGTCTCTCGTTCCCTTCTCTTTCTCCGAGCCCGCACTCGCGAGACTCGCTCTTCTCTGATTGGCTCCTGCGTCTTGATGTTCAGCATGACGATGATGACGTCGCCTCCGTTTTCGCCCAGAATTGTAGATTATTCTAGAGCGAAAACGATCGTCTCTGTCACCGGAATTATTAATATTATTAAAATTCCATGACAGGTATTTTCTATCTCGTTAATAACTCAAATGACAGTAAATTTTGGCTTTATTATCAGTCCAGTCTTCCATTAATGTGTTGATTTTTGAAAAGTCGGCTTTTTGCTTTCTAGTTGACACTAAAAAGTACATTGCTTGATTTCCAAGTTTTCTGTTATGAAATTTCTTTAACTCATCGGTGTTTTGCAATATTTTTCAGCCTCAGAGGCATCATTTTGCGTTGTATAGTTTCAAAAGTGCCAACCTGGTGTACTCGTATCTGGTTTTGTTCTTTCTCTTATAGTCATCTGAGCCTCCAGATAAAGTTATAAACACGTTGCGTAGCCGTCGTCCTCGTAGCACGGTGAAACTGTTCGCCGTGTCGTCCGCCATAAGAGGGAGTCGTAGCCATTTCTACGGTTCCAGTTATTTAAATCTTGCCGAAGATTAAATAGCAAGTAAAGTATTTTGGAGTTAAAATTTATTGTTTAGAATTGTCGAAAAAGGTCTGCAGCTCTTGCTGCCACCTTAATTTTTCGTGTCCTCCTATTAATTAATATTTTTTTTTGTAATTGTAAAATTAACTATTTAGTTAATTCGTGGCGCGAGCCAATAAAGTCGCCCTAGCTTATATTTATTTTGGTTGATATAGAATGTTCTTAAATATCCTCAGCAGCCATATCCCTATGTATTTTTGTAACTCGGTCGAGGTATTACCCTGCTGCGTTTTCTGCGTGTAAGCAGGATCGTGTATACCTCAAAATCATTTATTGTAATTTAAGTTACTTTATTATTATTAACTAGCAGAGGTACCAGGCGTTGCCCGGGATAATTACACCCTGTAAAAGTTCTTATACCCTGTTGATCTATTCGAAACTCCCGTTGTTCAGATGTTTCAAACCACCGTATAGCTTAATCTGTTTTAGTTGCAGAGTTTCTCTGACCAATACTCGTTCTTTCTCTTTCCTTTCCAGACACATAAATTTTTGCCAGTCGTCTGGACGTTTGATAGGGAGCTCAAGGGAGACACGCGTGACTCCTATGCCTAAACAATAGATGCTGCCATATTAATGTTCTGTCAATGCATCTTCACTTTATGCTCTTTATCTATATTGCACAAACATTGCCATACATTGCTGGTAATGAGATATCTATTGTTGATCCGTGCCTAATGTTGGGGCATTGCGTGTTGACACCATTATTGATACTTATTGTTACACAAAGTTTGCCTTGCATTGTTGGTCATGAGATATTTCTCATTAACATGCCCTGCCATAACCATGATTATCGATTTTTTTATCAGTAATTATTACTTTTTCGAAATCTGAGGTAGACAGTGACGTTCCTCATGCTTTGAAGGTCATGTATGCGAAATTTTATCAAGATCGGAATAAAACTGTAGATTTGTATAAAAAACAAACAAACGAACCCACAAACCCACAAACAAGCATCCTTCTTTATATATATAGAAGACTAGCAGAGGACTCAGCGTTGCCCGGGATAATTACGCTTGTAGGTAAACACACCCACATACACAAAGAAAGACACACACTTTTCCCAATCGTCTGAACGTTTGTTAGGGAGCTGAAGGAAGACACGTATACCTCCTTTGCCTCATCGAGAGAGACTGCCCTATCTATATCGTCTATTATATCCATTTCCTGTTCATTATTAATAATTCTTGGAAACGAATGTTCTGTCATTGCATCATCATTTTATATTCATTGTTATAATTCTTTGAATAAAATTTTCTGCTCATTGTTATTGGTGAATTACGCATTGAGACCATTGTTGATGCGAACACGACGGACCTTATGTTGCACAAACATTGCCTTGCATTGTTGGTCATGAGATATTTCTAATTAATATGCCCTTCCATAACCATGAATACGATTTTTTTATCGATAATTATTATTTTTCCGAAATCTGAGGTAGACAGTGACCTTCCCTATGGTATGAAGGTCAAGTATGCAAAATTTCATCAAGATCGAAATAAAACTGTAGATTTGCAGAAGAAACAGACAAACAAACAAACATCCTTCTTTTTATATATATAGATAGATAGACTAGCAGAGGACCCGGCATAGCCCGGGATAATTACAAAGTAGGTATTTTGGAAAAAAACTGTAATAGGTTATGCACTGCTAAAACGTGCCAAACACACAAACACACACACAAACATAAACACAGACACAAAGAAACATATACACACTTTTCCGAATCGTCTGAACGCTTGTTAAGGCGCTGAAGGAAGACACGTGTATCTCCTTTGCCTCATCGAAAGAGACTGCCTTATCGTCTATTATATCCATTTCCTGTTAATTGTTACTAATTCTAGGAAACGAATGTTCTATCATTGCATCATCATTTTATGTTCATTGTTATAATTCTTTGAAAAGAACTTTCTATCATTGCATCATAATTCTGTGCTCATTGTTATTGGTCAATTGCGTGTTAATACCATTGTTGATACCTATTGTTGCACAAATTTTTCATTGCATTGTTGGTCATGAGATATATATTGTTGGTCCGTGCAGAGTGTTTGTGCATTGACTGTTTATACCATTGTTGATACCTATTGTTGCACAAACTTTGCCTTGCATTGTTGGTCATGAGATACTTCTCATTTATATACCTTGCCATAAACATGAATATCGATTTTTTATCTATAATTATTATTTTTTCGAAATCTAAGGTAGACAGTGACCTTCCTCATACTTTGAAGATCAAGTATGCAAAATTTTATCAAGAACGGAATAAAACTGTGGATTTTGCAAACAGACCCACAAACATCCTTCTTTATATATATATAGAAAGATAGATTGGCAGAGGACCCGGCGTTGATCGGGATAATTAAGCTTGTAGGTAAAAAAAACAACCTCAAAATGTTAAATTATAAAAAAAAAAAACACATGATTGGTTTTGTTTGGATTGTTTCCTTTTCAACTGCTATGGTCATTTCAGGACGGCGTTATAAGGGCCGCAAATTTTGCCTCGCAAGGGTTCTTTAACGTGCAGACGGCAAACGACTACACGAGACCAACGGCTTTACTTCCCCCAAACCCATGAAAACGCTTAGAATTAATACAGTAAAAATTCTTTATGAAAATTTGAAAAAAAATTTTTTTAAGGGCTCACTTAAACTTCTCCAAAGATGCCACTGAAATCTAAATCATTTTTTACTCTCGTAATATTACTTTAAATGTACACTTCATGCTGTTGGAATTCCCTGTCTTCTCTCCATGTCTTGAAGCAAAAACTTGGCCATTCATCTCTTTATGTAGTCTACCCTTCCCCGATTCTTCTAATTACCAGTTGCTCAATACAGCACGGAGCTAAAGGATTGCTTCCTCTGTCGTCTTTCCACTCTTTCTCAATAGTCTGCTAACTCTCCATTATCTCCAGTTACTGAACATTTTTAAAGATTTTCAAGAAATTATAAAATACTAAGAACTTTCTTTTCTAAGAAAAGCCTGAATAACAGGAATTCTATGCATTGAATTCTAATTTGCCTTGCATTGTTGGTCAGGAGACATATAATTTTGATCCTTGCATAGTGTTGGTGCATTGCGTGTTGACACAATTGTTGATACCTATTGTTGCACAAGCTTTTATTAGCATTGTTGGTCATGAGATATATATTGTTGGTCCGTACAAAGTGTTAGTGAATTGCGTGTTGATACCATTGTTGATACTTATTGTTGCAAAAACTTTGTCTTGCATTGTCGGTCATGAGATTTTTCTCATCAATATTCCCTGCCATAACCATGAATATCGATTTTTTATCAATAATTATTATTTTTTCGAAATCTGAGGTAGACAATGACTTTCCTCATGCTTTGAAGGTCATGTATGAGAAATTTTATCAAGATCGGAATAAAACTGTAGATTTGTATAAAAAACAAACAAACAAACAAACAAACATCCTTCTTTATATATATAGAAAGACTAGCATAGTACCCGGCGTTGCCCGGGATAATTGCGCTTGTAGGTAAAAAGCCAATCCCAAATGTTAAATTATAAAACAAACACATGAAAACGCTTCGAATTAATACAGTAAAAATTCTTATGAAAATTCATCTACTTTTTTTTAAGGGCTCACAGTAGATGAACCTCTCCAAAGATGCCACTGCTAGTCTAAATCATTTTTTACTCGCGTAATCTTACTTTAAATGTAAACTTGATGTTGTTGCAATTCCCTTTCTTCTCTCGATGTCTTGAAGCAAAAACTTGGCCATTTATCTCTTTGTGTAGTCTAGCGGCCGCCAATTCTTCTAATTAGCATTTGCTCAATACAGCACGGAGCTAAAGGATTGCTTCCTCTGTCGTCTTTCCACTCTCCATTATCTCCAGTAACTAATCATTTTTAAAGATTTTCAAGAAATTTTTAAATACTAAGAACTCTCTTTTCTAAGAAAAGCCGGAATAACAGGAATTCTATGCATTGTTACAAATTGAAACTTATCTATATAATACAAACTTTGCCTTGCATTGTTGGTCATGAGATATATTATTAATCCTTGCATAGCGTTGGTGCATTGCGTGTTGACACCATTGTTGATCCTATTGTTGCACAAACTTTTCTTTACATTGTTGGTCATGAGATATATATTGTTGGTCCGTGCAGGGTGTTTGTGAATTGCGTGTTGATACCATTGTTGATAAGTATTTTTGCACACACCTTGCCTTGCATTGTTGGTCATGAGATACTTCTCATTTATATACCTTGCCATAACCTTGAATATCGATTTTTTATCAATAATTATTATTTTGTCGAAATCTGAGGTGAACAGTGACCTTCCTCATGGTTTGAAGGTCAAGTATGCAAAATTTCATCAAGGTCGGAATAAAACTGTAGATTTGCATAAGAAATAAACAAACTAATAAACAAACCCACAAACAAACACACAAACAAACGAACATCCTTCTTCTCTATTTAAAGAAGTATGTTTGTGGGTATGTTTGTTTGTTTGTTATACAAATTAACGGTTTTATTCCGATCTTGATAAAATTTCGCAAATATGACCTTCAAAGCTTGAGGAAGGTCACTGTCTATCTCAGATATCGGAAATGTAATAATTATTGATAAAAAATCGATATTCATGGTTATAACAATGCATATTAATGAGTAATATCTCATGACCAACAATGCAAGGCATAGTTTGTGTAACAATAGGCCCGCCGTGTTTCATCAACAATGGTATCAACGCGCAATTCACCAATAACAATGAGCACAAAATGATGATGAAATGATAAAGCAATCCTTTCCAAGAATTACAACAATGAACATAAAATGATGATGCAATATAGATAAGTTTCAATTTGTAACAATGCATAGTGTTCCTGTTATTCAGGTTTTTCTTAGAAAAGAGAGTTCTTAGTACTTAACAATTTCCTGAAAATCTTTAAAAATGATCAGTAACTGGAGATAATGAAGAGTTAGCAGATTATTGAGAAAGAGTTGAAAGACGACAGAGGAAGAACTCCTTTAGCTCCGTGCTGTATTGAGCAATTGGGAAGCAAGTTAATAGTAGAATCGGGGACTGCTAGACAACACAAAGTGATGAATGGCCAAGTTTTGCTTCAACACATCGAGAGAAGAGTGGAAATTGCAAAAACATCAAGTGTACATCTGAAGTAAGATTACTTGAGTAAGAAATTATTGGAGAGGTCCATCCATTGTGAGCCTTTAAAATTTTTTTTTCGAATTTTCATTAAGAATTTTTACTGTATTAATTCTAAGCATTTTCATGTGTTTATTTTTAAAATATTGCAAAATTTATTATAAGTACCTTTGCTAGTTATATATATAGATAAATGTTTGGAATTCCCCAAAAGCTATGCTCTCTGTTATTTTCTAATTTTACATTTATTCCCTGCACACTTCCTTAACAAGAAAACTTATGCAATTCTTGTGCAAATTCAACTTTATTGCTCGATTGCGAATGACTATGGCTGAAGTTACGTACTACAAACGAAGAGAACAAAAACGACAAAACCATGACAGTTTTGGGGTTCACCCACCTCCCCGACTGTGGAAACTGCTGTCTGCTGCAGACCACCTTCATCTCCTTCTATTCTGCCAATCGACAGAGCCGTCCCTGCAAAGCAGCGGGTAGGCTTCCCGTTGTACTGCCCTGTAGTAATCTGCAACACCCTGTATAATGAATGTAGAAGTAAAATAAACAACATAGGTGTACGTTGACTGGATAAGAATACCAGTTTGTCTAGCAAAACGATTTCATAATTTTCCCGACTATCCCGGACTTTTCCCGGTTACAAAAATTCCCTGACCTTTATGCTAATATCCTAAGAATATTTGATTCCCTCACTACCGCCCCTGATGCAAAATATTTTATTTTTAATTCCTTCTCTCCCCACATCCAAAACCGAAGTTAAGAAGTCTATCCGTTTCCTTGACGTTTTATCATCCTCGACCCGGTCACACATCATTTCTCCTTCTCTGGTAACCTAAACCTACCACATCTTCTAACCTATTCCACCATTCTTCATCACATCCAATTTCCAATAAACTTGCTTCACTCTGTTTTCTTATAGATCGTGCCCTCAAGCTGCCTCTCAACCTCTGAATTTCGCATCATCCGATTCCTTGCCTCTATGAATGGTTTTTCTACCCCCACCTTTTCCCATCTAATAAATCGCAGAAAACTTGCCCTCTCTTTCCCAAGTCTCAAGTCCCATATCCACCCAAGAAATGGGTTTCTATACCTTTTCTAGGTCCCTTTTGGTGGGAAAATAAAGACGTGTAGGATCTGTAACGGTCTCTTTTAACACCGTTATATTTTTTTGGATTTTTGATACTCTTTGGACACGGGCTGTGTCTCACTTTTGTGTCTTTTCGTTGACCCCCGCTGATTTGATTCTGTTCTCTGTCAGAATCCGGTAGTCCCTACGCCTTTGCCCGGGTGCGTTTCACCTACTATTTCGTTGGACACTGATCGACACCCCGGCAACGTTATTATTTTCCAGTTTTTTCCGTTGTCAGACTTACACCCGTTGGTGTCCCGACCTGTCAAGTCCTTTTATTACTTCACCTACAACTATGGCCTTTGGGGTTGGTGGTGACGGAAGACTTATAGATTTCTTTTCAGGGAGGTTACTGTGGCCCCCTACCGGTGAATCAATTTAATATAGGGCACACACGACGCGTTCTTGAGCTTTGAGTTCGGTCGGAAGACAATTGTATCGGTTAATAGATAACCTTTTACAAAAAACTCTTTCTCCTAATCATTTTAGTATGGCCAGACTTGATCGTTCAAAACTCGTTTATAAGCTATCATTAGCCATTGGAGAAATAAAGCAATTGTCGCGAGCATTTATTCATTTACTTCCTCGCTATTTCGCGTAGTAGTAGTTTTTTCGCTGTCTCGCTTTCATGGACTGGGTGTCAGATCGCTTATCAAGGTCTTCGCATCATCATACAAAGAAGAGGAAGCCATCTGACAAAAGCAAGAAGCAGACGAAGCCCAGAGACGAAGTTAAGCAACATCGAGCGGGGTCAGCATCGTGTTGGGTGGAGAATGACGTCAGCCACTTCTCTCCTCCTTCGAAGATTTTTCGAAGCGCCCAACAACGCAGGAGGAATGCTGGAGGACGCTCATTCGCCGACAATAAATTTATTCAACAGAATAAATTTATTCAACGTAGGCAAAGCAGACCGGCCTATAAAAACTCATGGCAGAAGACAGCCAGAGGAGAGAGCCTTAGGAAACCAAAGGAAACCACTGCGTGCTCCGACAGTGTTAGAGAACATGGTGAACATGATTGCCGACGGCCCATTCGCCGTTGGCATGTTTATGAAGGAGGTGTATTCAGTAACGAATATCCCTCCTGTTCTTCCGTCTGGAGATCCCGCCGTTTTGGTCCTGCAGAGGCTTTCCCCAACTGAGTCGAGGATGCTCTGCAGGCAGCGTAATGTGGCAGACCGAATCGTGTCTGCTGGTGCTATCAAGGTTGGACAGACCACCGTCCACTTGAGTTATGCGGAACCTGGATATTTGCCAGTCTGCATCCGGGGAGCATCGCCACTGATGACTGAGAAATATCTCAGGGGCTTCATGTCGGACTATGGTGTGGTGCATAGGATCTCGTATCCTCAGCACCCAGATTCTCCGCTTCAACGAACTGGAGACATCATAGTCTACATGGACTTGAACAGAGACATTCCGAAAGATGTTGTAATGCGCGGAGATAAAGTCTCCGTGTCTTACAAAGGTCAAAGGCAGTGCTGCTGGTACTGCAAGAAGACTGCCCACGTCAGGAAAGACTGTCCTCTCCTGGTGAAATGTACCTACTGTAATAAGGTAGTTAATAAATTCCACCAGTGCCTGGAGAGGACGCTTGCATCGCCAGCAGCTCCATCTTCGCCTGAAGGAGTGTCTCCCCAGCAACCACCGATGATGACATCACCGGCCAAGTCAACAGAGCCGAGCAGAGCCACGTCGCCTTCGCGCCCACCTCGAAGGCAGCGTATGACGCCATCTCCGCCACCTATGGAGTCCAGGAAGGAGATGCCACCGCCTCCAGCGCCACTAGCTGATAAACCGAGGGAGGAGACACCACACACTTCTCCCCCATCAGAGATCCTAGACGGCGCCCCCTTCCCTGAGCCATCAAGCGACATCTCGATGGTCGAGGAGGTGAGCTCTGCTGAAGATGATGTGGACGTATCGGCGTTATCCGAATCTATCTTCCCAGAGGAGGATTTTCCATCTCTTCCTCTGCCGGCGAAGACATCGGCTTCGCAGCCTCTTCGGATTGCTTGTGCGCCCACTTCAGCTTCAGTGTCATCATCTGCTGGGAATATGAGGTCATCAGCACCAGCACAGCGGGATGTGCCTGCGACGTCATCCAAATCTCGCAGGCACAAGTCCAGACGGCATCACAGCAGAAGGGACGGCGTTGCTGCTTCTTCTTCCACCGACCGAGACAGCTGCGAGGGCCATCATCGCAGCACTTCGTCTTCATCCTCATTTCGATCTCCGAGGCGGAAGTCGAAGGAGCCTCCACCATCATCAGTGAAGCTCCAGTCTCCTTCGATGAAGTGTCAAGAACCAGCAACGTGATTCCACAATGAAGGTCATCTCACTGAACGTGCGTTCCCTGGGTTCGTCTTTTAAGCAATCGGTTTTGTCAACGTTTATTGCCCTACAGGCCGGACATACTTGTGCTTCAAGAAGTGAAACTTGACCCTTCACAAGTATGGTACGTTCTTCCCGGCCTTCGCAGACAATTCCCTCGTGGACAGTTTTTCATTAACTCTTCGTCACGTTTGGACAAGGGGTTGCAACCATCATCCTCAACCCCTCCATTCAGGTGTCGAATTATTTGTGCGACAGCGAGTGCAGGGTAATATCTTTAGACATTACATCCTCTAAATTACAATTCCGATTGCTTAACGTGTATGCTCCGTGCGCGAGTGCAGAGAAACGTGACTTTTTCAACGAACTACAAGCTTACCTGTGTTCATCATTTCCTGTAGTGATTGCTGGTGATTTTAACTGTCGTCCAGACGCCAACAACATCTTTTCGTCTGGACATGTGTATCGCCTGTGCCAGCAAAACGCATTGTTTGATCTATGGCCAGTAAATTTTCGTGGTGATCTCAGTGGGTTCACATTTCATCAAGGACCCACTGTGGCATCACGACTTGATCATTTTTTGGTCGACAATGTGTTTGCTGGTGCAGCTGGAACGATGGAGGTTATTCCTTGTGCCTTTTCCGACCATAGTGTTATCTTGTGGTCGTGGGATCCTCCATTTGTTTCTCCGGCAATTGCTGCAGATCGAGTCACCAACAAGAACTGGTTTCTAAACGTTTCTCTGCTCGACAACGAAGAGTACCGGGGAATGTTCGTTCAGTTTGTGGAAAAACATCTCCACAATGTGCCTCCTACGCTTGACTCGTGGTTGAACTTTAAAACCAAATTAAAGAAATTTTTTCGGAAGATTGGATTGGATGCAGCCAGACGCCGTCATCGTTACCTCCTCATGCTGCAAGAAAGTTTACGACTCCTCCGTTGTTCCACCCCTAAGGAGGAGTTTCAGGCTGAAATTCAACAGGTGAAGAGCGGAATAAATGCTCTAATGATCCGGAAAGCTGCCGGCGCAGCACTCAGGGCCAAACTCACCTGGGCTGCTGACATCCGACACATGTCATCGGCAGCCTTCGCTGAGGAGAGGCGTCGGGCTAACAAAAAACATTGCCATCGATTATTGGTGGAAGGGGAGGAAGTGGAATCTGATGCCGACATCTTATCAGCCTTCCACTCTCACTTTTCATCATTTTTTAGCCATCCAATCATTCCGTCTGACACCACGAAGAAGTGGATTGAGGCATTGAGACCTTTATCTGTGGAATCCGATTCCTTCATAACACGTCCCTTCACCGAAGATGAAGTCAAGAAGTTTCTCTCGGCAGACGGCCGTCATCAGTCCAGCCCGGGCTTAGACGGCATACCATACACCTTCTTCAATTTGTCATGGAAACTTCTTGGGCCTTTCCTGGTACGGGTCATCAATTCAATCATCCAAGACCCGTCTTCCATCACATCGGAATTTACTGTAGGGAAAATCATCTTACTCCCTAAATGCTCGGATCCAAAACTCATGACCCAGTGGAGACCGATTACACTACTCAACACGGACTACAAAATCTTCACTGGGGTGTTCCAGCAACGGCTTAAGCTCATCGCCGAAGAGTTTTTTGATCCGGGCCAATCCTGCTCAATTCCAACGCGCAGGATGACGGACAATCTTATTACTATTCGGTGTGTTATGGAAGAAGCGCAAGCTCGTCAACAAACTCTTGTGGTGTTAAGTCTCGACCAGGAAAAGGCGTTCGACAAGGTGAATCACGAATTTTTATTCCAAGTGTTTCACCAGCTTCATCTTCGGACTTTTGCTGTGATTATTTCTTCACTGTATGCATCGGCCACATCATGTGTGGCGGTTAATGGCTCCACTTCATCTACCTTTGAACTCTTGAAAGGTGTCAGGCAGGGGTGTCCTCTATCGCCCCTCCTGTACATCTTCTATTTGGAGCCATTACTCCAGTTCTTGAACCGCCACACGGAGGTTCTGGGATATGAGTTACCAGCTGCGTCTATCAACATCAGGACATTAGCTTACGCAGACGACGTTGTGTTGTTTGCGTCTGACTCATATTCCCTGAGCATTTACAAAGAAACCTTCGATCTCTTCAGTACTTCGACGGGGAGTACCATCAACCTCGTCAAGTCGAAGGGCATTGCGATTGGGAAATGGACGATCGACAAGCTCAGGTCATTCCCAATAACATGGTGTGGTCAGATCACAGTGCTTGGATTTATATTTTCGTTTCTACCGGACATGGACTCTTTTCATTGGCAGCAAGTGGTGGATAAGTGTATCGCCCGCCTTGACAAGAATTTTTGCTTTTCTACGTCAATGCTTGTCAAGGTGCGGTTTGTGCAGACTCACATTTTATCACTGTTATCATCTAAGTGCCTATTCACTTTGCCACCAGCGAACATGCTCCACAAACTTCGCAGTGCTATGATTAATTGTGTGTGGGGAAGTTTTGTTCATCGACATCCCGTTCGGGCAGGGTTTCTTTTCACTCCCTTTGAAAGGGGAGGGTTAGGCCTGCCCGAGATCCGGCGATACCTTGTGGGCGAACTTTGTGTTTATGTATCTACGAGTGTTCTTCAAAGTGAATAGGATACCGTTGCCACCCTTGCAGCCAATAACAACTAATATGCGTCACCCGAACATCTACCATCTGTTCCAAGGGGACTTAGTGACTTTTTTACCAGCGTTGCGCAATGTAGACTACCAAGATTGGGGTCACTTGCGTCTGTCTTGGTTCTTCCAGCAATCTGACCAGGGCGAGTGCACCGACATCTTTCGCCTCCGCCCAGATTACCCGTGGTCAGCCTTCTTAAAGGCATTAAAATCTGTTGCCTTCGACGGAACCGTATTCTCCATCCAATGGCGGTTGCTGCACCACGGATTTTACTCCCTCCAACGTCTTCATCTATGGAGGGTGGTTAGATCTGCTGGTTGTCTACATTGTGGCATCATAGAGACAATTGATCATATATTCTTCGAGTGCTCGTTCGCCAAATCCATCTGGAATCGTTTGTGTCAACACTATGGTTTGCTTAAGTTCTCCTATTCATTTGTGTGATTCCTGATGGATGATTCCACCGGTGATTCTTTAAACTTGGATCTAGCGGTACCAATTATGTTCTTTAACAAAGAACTTTGGTCTGCAAGAGTAGACAGAGCGAGGGGGACCTTTTCCACACCGTCATCTACGTGGAAAAAAGGCTCTTCACGTCTGCGGTCCTTCCTCCTCTTAGAGTGGTATTGGCTAGGTCCTTTGGTTTTTAAAAGGCGTTACGCTACATCTAAACGCCTTTGTGAGGTCATCGGAGGGGACCAAAATAAAAATTATGTCCATCTATACACGTTCCCATTAGCCTTCTGATGACCTTCCGGTGGAATAACGAGCCTCGAAATTGAGGCGTTTAATAACGTGTAGAAGCCTTTAAAAGGCTTCACGCATGTTAAGCATGTGCGCTTGAGCACCCTGCTAAACCATCTATTTAAGGGTGTTCGCTGGAGCAAATAACATCTGCTCCAGCTCCAACAGCAGCGAAACCACGGAAGATAGGCGAGCGTCTACGAGCCCCGGCGGAGCCTGAGATCGGCCCGTCGATCTTCTGTGCGTGTGTGTGAATGACTTTTTCATTTGAACTCTGTTATTATTCTCGCCGCATCTTTACATCTAGCGCGTGCGAGAATAATAGTGTGACTTTGTGACCCTCCCCCCGGCTACCCCGGGGGAGGATTCACCCCCCCCCGAACTCTTTGTGACTTTCAATTATTCACCATGGAGAACATGGTGAATATGATTGCCGACGGCCCCTTCGCCGTTGGCATGTTTATGAAGGAGGTGTATTCAGTTACGAATATCCCTCCTGTTCTTCCGTCTGGCGATCCCGCTGTTTTGGTCCTACAGAGGCTTCCTCCGACCGAGTCGAGGATGCTCTGTAGGCAACGTAATGTGGCAGACCGAATTGTGTCTGCTGGTGCCATCAAGGTTGGACAGACCACCGTCCACCTGAGTTATGATGAACCCGGATATCTTCCAGTCTGCATCCGAGGAGCATCGCCGCTGATGACTGAGAAATATCTCAGGGGCTTCATGTCAGACTATGGTGTGGTGCATAGGATTTCATATCCTCAGCACCCAGATTCTCCGCTTCAACGTACAGCAGACATCATAGTCTACATGGACTTAAATAGAGACATTCCTAAGGATGTTGTAATGCGCGGAGATAAAGTCTCCGTGTCTTACAAAGGTCAAAGGCAGTGCTGCTGGTACTGCAAGAAGACTGCCCACGTCAGGAAAGACTGTCCTCTCCTGGTGAAATGTACCTACTGCAATAAGGTAGTTAATAAATTCCACCAGTGCCCGGAGAGGACGCTTGCATCGCCAGCAGCTCCATCTTCGCCTGAAGGAGTGTCTCCCCAGCAACCACCGATGATGACATCGCCGGCCAAGTCAACAGAGCCGAGCAGAGCCACGTCGCCTTCGCGCCCACCTCGAAGGCAGCGTACGACGCCATCTCCGCCGCCTATGGAGTCCAGGAAGGAGATGCCACCGCCTCCAGCGCCTCTAGCTGATAAACCGAGGGAGGAGACACCACACACTTCTCCCCCATCAGAGATTCTAGACGGCGCCCCCTTCCCTGAGCCATCAAGCGACATCTCGATGGTCGAGGAGGTGAGCTCTGCTGAAGATGATGTGGACGTATCGGCGTTATCCGAATCGATCTTCCCAGAGGAGGATTTTCCATCTCTTCCTACGCCGGCGAAGACATCGGCATCGCAGCCTCTTCGGATCGCTTGTGCGCCCACTTCAGCTTCAATGTCATCATCTGCTGGGAATTTGAAGTCATCAGCATCAGCACAGCGGGATGTGCCTGCGACGTCATCCAAATCTCGCAGGCACAAGACCAGACGGCATCACAGCAGAAGGGACGGCGTTGCTGCTTCTTCTTCTACCGACCGAGACAGCTGCGAGGGCCATCATCGCAGCAATTCGTCTTCATCCTCATTTCGATCTCCGAGGCGGAAGTCGAAGGAGCCTCCACCATCATCAGTGAAGCTCCAGTCTCCTTCGATGAAGTGTCAAGAACCAGCAACGTGATTCCACAATGAAGGTCATCTCACTGAACGTGCGTTCCCTGGGTTCGTCTTTTAAGCAATCGGTTTTGTCGACTTTTATTGCCCTGTACAGGCCGGACATACTTGTGCTTCAAGAAGTGAAACTTGACCCTTCACAAGTATTGTACGTTCTTCCCGGCCTTCGCAGACAATTCCCTCGTGGACAGTTTTTCATTAACTCTTCGTCACCGTTTGGACAAGGGGTTGCAACCATCATCCTCAACCCCTCCATTCAGGTGTCGAATTATTTGTGCGACAGCGAGTGCAGGGTAATATCTTTAGACATTACATCCTCTAAATTACAATTCCGATTGCTTAATGTGTATGCTCCATGCGCGAGTGCAGAGAAACGTGACTTTTTCAACGACCTCCAAGTCTATCTGTGTTCATCATTACCTGTAGTGATTGCTGGTGATTTTAACTGTCGTCCAGACGCCAACAACTTCTTTTCGTCTGGACATGTGCATCGTCTGTGCCAGCAAAATGCATTGTTTGATCTTTGGCCAGTGAATTCTCGTGGTGATCTCAGTGGGTTCACATTTCATCAAGGACCCACTGTGGCATCACGACTTGATCTTTTTCTGGTCGACAATGTGTTTGCTGGTGCAGCTGGAACAATGGAGGTTATTCCTTGCGCCTTTTCCGACCATAGTGCCATCGTGCGGTCGTGGGATCCTCCATTTGTTTCTCCGGCAATTGCTGCAGATCGTGTTACCAACAAGAACTGGTTCCTAAACGTTTCTCTGCTCGACAATGAAGAGTACCGGGGAATGTTCGTTCAGTTTGTGGAAAAACATCTCCACAATGTGCCTCCTACGCTTGATTGGTTGCAGCCAGACGTCGTCATCGTTACCTCCTCATGCTGCAAGAAATATTACGACTCCTCCGTTGTTCCACCCCTAAGGAGGAGTTTCAGGCTGAAATTCAACAGGTGAAGAGCGAAATAAACGCTCTAATGATCCGGAAAGCTGCCGGCGCAGCTCTCAGAGCCAAACTTACCTGGGCAGCTGACGTCCGGCACATGTCATCGGCAGCCTTCGCTGAGGAGAGGCGTCGGGCTATCAATAAACATTGCCATCGTTTATTGGTGGAAGGTGAGGAAGTGGAATCTGATGCCGACATCTTATCAGCCTTTCACTCTCACTTTTCATCATTTTTTAGCCATCCAATCATTCCGTCTGACACCACGAAGCAGTGGATTGAGGCATTGAGACCTTTTTCTGTGGAATCCGATTCGTTCATAACACGTCCCTTCACCGAAGATGAAGTCAAGAAGTTTCTCTCGGCAGACGGCCGTCATCAGTCCAGCCCGGGCTTAGACGGCATTCCTTACACCTTCTTCAATTCGTCGTGGAAACTTCTTGGGCCTTTCCTGGTGCGAGTCTTCAATTCAATCCTTCAAGACCCGTCTTCCATCACACCGGAATTTACTGTAGGGAAAATCATCTTACTCCCTAAATGCCCGGATCCAAAACTCGTGACCCAGTGGAGACCGATTACACTACTCAACGCGGACTACAAAATCTTCACTGGGGTGTTCCAGCAACGGCTTAAGCTCATCGCCGACGAGTTTTTTGATCCGGGCCAATCCTGCTCAATTCCAACGCGCAGGATGACTGGCAATCTTATTACCATTCGGTGTGTTATGGAAGAAGCGCAAGCTCGTCAACAAACTCTTGCGGTGTTAAGTCTCGACCAGGAAAAGGCGTTCGACAAGGTGAATCATGAATTTTTATTCCAAGTGTTTCACCAGCTTCATCTTCGGACTTTTGCTGTGATTATTTCTTCACTGTATGCATCGGCCACATCATGTGTGGCGGTTAATGGCTCCACTTCATCTACCTTCGAACTCTTGAAAGGTGTCAGGCAGTGGTGTCCTCTATCGCCCCTCCTGTACATCTTCTATTTGGAGCCATTACACCAGTTCTTGAACCGCCACCCGGAGGTTCGGGGATATGAGTTACCAGCTGCGTCTATCAACATCAGGACATTAGCTTACGCAGACGACGTGGTGTTGTTTGCGTCTGACTCATATTCCCTGAGCATTTACAAAGAAACCTTCGATCTCTTCAGTACTTCGACGGGGAGTACCATCAACCTCGTCAAGTCGAAGGGCATTGCGATTGGGAAATGGACGATCGACAAGCTCAAGTCATTCCCAATAACATGGTGTGGTCAGATCACAGTGCTTGGATTTATATTTTCGTTTCTACCGGACATGGACTCTTTTCATTGGCAGCAAGTGGTGGATAAGTGTATTGCCCGCCTTGACAAGAATTTTTGCTTTTCTACGTCAATGCTTGTCAAGGTGCGGTTTGTGCAGACTCACATTTTATCACTGTTATCATCTAAGTGCCTATTCACTTTGCCACCAGCGAACATGCTCCTCATAGTTCGCAGTGCTATGGTTAATTGTGTGTGGGGGAGGTTTGCTCAGCGTCATCCTGTTCGGGCAGGGTTTCTTTTCACTCCCTTTGAAAGGGGAGGGTTAGGCCTGCCTGAGATTCGTCGATACCTCATTGCAGCAAGACTTGCTGCAATGATTCGTGTGTTTCTCTTCCCCCCACCCTTGTGGGCGAACTTTGTGTTTATGTATCTGCGAGTGTTCTTCAAAGTGAATAGGATACCGTTGCCACCCTTGCTGCTAATAACAACTAATATGCGTCACGCGAACATCTACCATCTGTTCCAAGGGGACTTAGTGACTTTTTTACCAGCGTTGCGCAATGTAGACTACCAAGATTGGGGTCATTTGCGTCTGTCTTGGTTCTTCCAGCAATCTGACCAGGGCGAATCCACCGACATCTTTCGCCTCCGCCCAGATTATCCGTGGTCAGCCTTCTTAAAGGCATTAAAATCTGTTGCCTTCAACGGAACCGTATTCTCCATCCAATGGCGGTTGCTGCACCACGGATTTTACTCCCTCCAACGTCTTCATCTATGGAGGGTGGTTGGATCTGCTGGTTGTCTACATTGTGGCATCATAGAGACAATCGAACATATATTCTTCGAGTGCTCGTTCGCCAAATCCATCTGGAATCGCTTATGTCAACATTATGGTTTATCCAAGCTCTCCTACTCATTTGTGCGATTCCTGATGGATGATTCCACCGGTGATTCTTTAAACCTGGATCTAGCGGTACCAATTATGTTCTACAACAAAGAACTTTGGTCAGCAAGAGTGGACAGAGCGAGGGGGATTTTTTCCACACCGTCATCTACGTGGAAAAAAGGCTCTTCACATCTGCGGTCCTTCCTCCTCTTAGAGTGGTATCGGCTAGGTCCTTTGGTTTTTAAAAGGCGTTTCACTACATCTAAACGCCTTTGTGAGGTCATCGGAGGGGACCATACTAAAAAGTATGCTCACCTATACACGTTCCCATTAGACTTCTGATGACCTACCGGTGGAATAACGAGCCTCGAAACTGAGGCGTTTATTAAAGCGTCGAAGCCTATGACAGGCTTCACGTTCATAACGCTTTATGCATGTGCGCCTGAGCACCCTGCTAAGCCATCTATTTAAGGGTGTTCGCTGGAGCAAATAACATCTGCTCCAGCTCCAACAGCGGAGAAGGAAAGGCGAGCCACATCGAGCGACTGGAGACCAAGAAAAGGAACGGACCTCAACTCAGCCGTTGGCAAGGAATCGACGTCGAGTTGCTAAGAGACGTATGATATCTCAGCGACGTCGCCGCGGGAACCCCAGTCATTCACGAAGCCCGAGCCGAGCAGCCGCCACTTCTGCACGGAATGCCCCGTTCATTCGGAAGGAATCCATCGACACTACAGGTCGTATAAATTCAAAGTTAGATTTTCCTAATTGTAGTTTATTTACTGAGGGAGAAAATAGAATCCATCGAGTCGGAACCGAAAAGGCAGGAAGCGAGGATACGAGCGGACACGAGCAGCCAAATCGAGTAAACGTCTACGAGGAGAAAGCGTGCGGTACCAAGCGAGGTACGGAATCCACGTCTCGAGATATCGACAGCGCTTGTAGCCGGCATGCGAGGGATCCACGCCACTCAAAGGAAAGGAACACATCATTCTGCAACCCGACCCGAGCCCGATCGGAAAACATAGGCTCCGCAGGTGCGCTCCGCGTAGAGATCTCGCGCTGCGAGTTGCGCTTTGCTAAGCTAATTCCATGGGCAGGTAATATATTGATTTATGAACTAGTAAATCGTAGAACCTATTTTCTCGGAATCGATTAACTGTTGTTTTAACGATTGTCTCTCTACTATTTTTTACGCCACTTATTCATCGCTCCATTTAATTAAGTTATCCCGATTATCCTTCTTGTTCTCAGCCAAGTTGTTGACCTCTTATTTGTTAAGGTGGAAAATTCATCTCGTATTAATGCTAGTTATACGATCTATTTTCTGTAGAAGAATTCGACCCGAACAAACGATCAGCAGCCGAGAAATCGAACTCCGTAAACGACTTAGTTCGACCGAAGGATGCAACCGAAGTTGAAGCGACTCCTCTTTACTCGCCTTCATTATCAAGTTGGACCACGGGTTTTGGATGCAAAGGATACACGAGAAGAACTTATGCCCAAGTTCTACAATCTTTCACTCCGAAGATTTGAGCATCAACAATTTACATTGTCTCATTAAACTGTATCTAAGAATTTTGATTTTTATTGATTAAACGTAAATTTATATCTACCTTACCGTCTCCTCCTTCTCTTTCACATCACTCTGCTAAGTCACAAAGTTAACTAAGAAAAAGTCGTGAAACTGGGGATGATTCTTTCTTTGAGCTGGTTAAGTAAAAAAAAATATAAAAAGCAGTTCCCTTTTACCTAATTTATAGGACTGGGAGAATTTAATGTGATTGTATATTTTGATTCATTTGTTGTTTCATTAATTTAGAAATTGAGCTCGCTTTAAGATAACTTTTCATTGTTGTATTAGCGAAATCTTTCCCTTTGTTACGTCTTGGTAGCGGCTTATAATTATTTTTTCGCGAGGTTTCTCTTCTTTTTAGAAGGACGATGTTTCAAGTCTTTCGAGCGTGAGGTTTTTGTTTTTGCTTGCTCGAGCTTGGTTTTCTGTTATCAGTTGCGTCTAGGCTCCCGACGAGCTAACATGGGATGACTAACTCCGCGTAATCTTTTCCGGAGATTTTGAACGTCACCTGGACGCCCAAATAAGATGATTTTTCTCGGTTCCCATTTCCGAATTGCAAAGCAATCCGTTCGAATCAATGGATACTTCGGTGAGCAGAGATAATTTGATTAAATCACCAGGTCTATTGCGACCATGATTTCGTTGGATAAGACTTGGATAGGAAAATTAATTTTTTGATTTCAAACTTTTTTTTTATGTTTTTGACTATTATTTTCATTTTCGTTATGCAAGCCCTTTGACAGGAAAATCTTTGTTATTTTCCCTGATCCTCATCTGTATTTTGGTATCTACGTCGAGGATTTCGACCCATGAAAAAGGAAGTTTCTTATGGAGATAGTGACTCTTTGGTGATTCTCAGAGCTTCGCTGTCGATTTCTCGTTGATCGCTCACAATTGACCACAAGTTGTATTACACTGGAACGTTTTGCGATTGCGTTCGTTATTTCTCAATATTACTGTATTTCAATATAATTGTATTACCTTTCATTTTCACTGTTTATTTACGATTACCTAATCCTTATATTGTGAACTTTCCCTTATAATTACCTTTTTATTCTTTTTCTTTGCATTCCAAGTTAGAATTCGATTCGTTTGTTGGGTCCGCCTTTGTGGCTGCTCTGGACTCACGTTCTTGTAGAAGATATTTCATTACTGCCGTAGCGCATAGAAAGGAGACCTGCGCATGCGTCCTAATCTGTAATGTCTCAAAGAGCGATTGTCTGGTGGCCCGATTATATTTTCTTCAACTAATATTTTTGTTAAAAAAAAGCAATAAAAGATCTATTTTTTACTTGGATTTTAGACTTTTTTGTCTAACTTTCTTTAATTGATTAAATTCACTGAATGTTGGGGTTCTTTTTCGGGATAAAGCAATTTCCTTTAATTTTTAAAGATAAGTTTTTTGTCCATTAATTCGGTTATCTTCACCTGAGATCTGTAGGCTTTAATTAAACTTTACGGGATTTAATATTAAACTATTTGCTGGTTCGACACCTGGCAAAGGTAATTCGTTAAATAATCCCTCTACTTTCCTTTAATTTAACGCTCCCCTTTAAGATTTCTCCATTGCGTCAGTTGGGGTGATTGAAGATTGTACGTGCCGTATTGACCCGTTACAGATCTTCTCTCTAAGTTTTTTTCCAAGTAAAAAATAAATGCATATATATATTGTCAGTGGAAAAAGTTATGTTTCGATCGCAGAGGGATCGAAACGACAAACTTAAAAACGATAATTTTTTATTAAAAAAAATAATAAAACAAGAGAGACAGAGAAACTGACCCCTCGAAGAATGGAGAGGAGTGGGCGAGCCCAAACTGAAGTGAAAAGAGAAGACGGGGAAGGAAGGTGGAGAGCGAATAGAAGAAAGACATGGTGGAACAGGAGATCGACCAAGAAGGTGGCTAAGAGGAATAGCTCTGAAGAGGAGAAGGAAAGAAAGCATGTATTGAGAAATAGAAGTTGGATGAGAAGCTCGGTAAATAGGAAGATTGCTGAGAAGCCCCGAAATACGGAGAAGGAAGAAAGCTCAGACGAAAAGGATAAGAGCTCTGCGACTTGGTGCCGGTCCCGACAAGGAATAAGCTGAGAAACGACGAAGGAGGAGTTATGTGTGCACCCCCTGCTTGAGCCACAGACTTTGCCTTTGGACGGCGAAGCCAACGCGCATATCGCCAGCAACGTCTTGGACATCGACACGGACCCCGAGAATTGCGAGGAGTCGCGAGCGGCGGCGTGCAAGTTGACGTCAGCTGATGCGCATTGCGCGGCTTGCGAAAGGCAGTATTCAATATCGGCCAACAGTAAGTGCAACATTCCATATTTTAGTTGACTAAACAATTGTGACGTTAAGTTATGTGTGTGTTAACGACTTGGCATCGATGCTTTCTTCTTTGGAAAATTCTATGGTAACGCTAGCAGTTCACTATAGCGAGTGCTTCTGCTCTTCAGTCGATATTAATATTTGTGTTAATGATTTTATGTTTACTTTTGTATGGTTTCTCCGCAACGTGCGAACAACTATCGCAGCAGACTTAACACTACATACATTATGGAGTCCCGACAACTTTCCCGAGTTTACAGGCCCACGAATTGTGCCAAGTCTTCCGTATGCTAATTCAACCCCCGTAGGACGAACGTCCGAATAAGTCACCCAAGTATTAAACAGTAAGATTAATACAGGGTGGTCATACATTATTAAGCACATTTTGACAGTGAATATTTTATTAACCAAGAAATGTACACACTTCTTGTGAACATCATTGAAAAGTACAACTCAAACAGTTTTTTTCCGTAATATTCCGAAGTTACAGCACTTCCACGTGTGCTCCTGCAGTGACTCGCAGAGTTGACTTCGTAGGGCTCCGTTGGAACGCATCTCGCACCTTCTCAATGACTTCCTTACTGACGGTAGGCCTACCAGCACCTTTCTTGTGGGCTACGCTTCCAGTGTCCTTAAACTGCTGATACCACCGCTTTATGGAATCCTTGTCCATATTCCAAGCGGAATTGCCGTTGAACTGCTATCACGGATTTCTGCTCATGAAACCAAAGAATGCACATTGCTTTCTGCTGCACGGTCGCCATTTTCGCGTTTTGTGTTCCTACGCCAAACAGTGCTGCCACCTGGTGGTGATAGTGACACCTGACAAACTGTTTGAGTTGTACTTTTCAATGATGTTCACAAGATGTGTGTACATTTCTTGGTTAATAAAATATTCACTGGCAAAATGTGCTTAATAATTTATGACCACCCTGTATATCTAATAATCTTAAAGGTTAGAACGCCGTTTCTTCGGGTCTCCGCTAAGCTTGCTCTATTTAAGATATTTATTGCTAATAACTTTGTGCTCAACTTCCAATGCTAATGGCCGTTCTTTTATTTTCCCCGAGCAGATCGGAGCTCCCCACTCTCCCCTTTTAACTCACTATTTACGAATTCTCATTATTATGTAGTCTGAACATTAATTGCGTAACTGCAACTTTATATTGACATATCAGACATGAGTTTGTATAGTTCATTGGAACTCTATGTAAAGAATTAATAGTCAAATTAAAATTTTGTTATATTTGTTTAAAACGTCTACCCTCCTTACTCTGCTGTCACTACACAGCATAATCACTTGACAGGAGGAGAGGACGTCACTTGGTGGCAGAAGCCGTAACGACAATACGGACGAAAAAAATTTTTTTTTCTGTGCTCCAATATAATCAAACTTTTTCCGCTGCGCACATTAACCAATGCTTCCAAATTTTTTTTGTGTGTCTATCCAGGCTACAATTTTGAACTGTGCTGTGTTCTCAACTACTGCCAAGCTACACTGTGGAGGTAAGGACGTCACTGAAAATTAAAGACAACAAATCTGGAAGATAAAAGGTTTGGTGTTGTATATTTAAATTACGTGATGGAGCAAAAAGCACTAGATAATCTCCAGTTTCCCATTTTCCAAGGAACGGAGGGAGAGGACGTAGATAACTTTATTAATCACTTCAAGCTAATAGCCGACTGTAAAGACATTCCCTATACCATTTGTGCAAAACTAATGCCGGGCACTTTAAGAGGTGGAGCCCTCGATTGGTTCTTGGATTTTGCGAGGAATTTTCCAAAAGCGTCATAGGAGGAATTTAAAGTTAAATTCAAGAAAGCCTTTTCAAAAGGGCACACGCAGATCACACTTAGGAGGGACATCTTACGATTAAAACTAAGAATTAATAAAGTGCACGAATATTTAACCATTTGAGCGGAATCCAAAACGCCTCCGAATTCGATAAAATTCTATGGCTACTGGAAGGGTTACCGACATCGCTGAAAGTCACCATGCGAATGAAACGCTTCACTACTTTGGTTGAAGATATCGAATTTTTAGAAAACTGGTTTCAAGCGCAAGAAGGACCCGTAATGGCGGAAGCTCGGGAAGAACCCATAGGAATTGACATGGTTAAAGTCAGAAAACCGCTGAAGAAGAAGATAAAAACCGTGATCTGCTACCGGTGTAATAAGGAAGGTCATATAGCCCGTTTTTGTGCGTGGAAAGAAGTCCCTGTAGCATTTGTGCAAAATGGAAGTAAAGGCATATTCTGCTTAATAGATGCAGAAATTAAAAAGCAAAAGGCAAAGGTACTATTGGATACCGGAGCAAGGGACAATTTTATGGACAGCGCTTTTGCGAAGAAACATTAAGTAGTGTTGCCCTGTATACTTAACACAATAACTGGTGTTGCGCTACAAACGTAACACATTTACTGGTGTGGCACTACATAATTAACCATATAACCTCTTTTATGGAGGGGGATATACGACTTATTAACAACGAGCATAAATATGATTATGCAATGACAGGACATAGATAGGGCAGTGTTTATGACAGGCTAAGGAATCACACGGATCTCCCTTGAGCACCCTAAAAACGTCCAACGACTGGCGAAAATTTGTGTGTTTATCAAAAAAAGAAAGGAGTATTGATCAGTGAAATTTGCAACAGAAAGATAAAAAGCTATTCGGGCATTTGAATCATCTGAACAACGGTAGCTCCGCTAGAGCAGGAGGGTATAAGAGCTTCTATGCAAGGGCAAGGGAAATTTTAAAAGATAGGTCTAAAGTATCCAGTGATGCTTCCCGGGGGTGAAGGTGGATAACATTTTAATCTGAGACAGAATAACAAGAAGGTAAGTTAAGTCCCGGGCAAAGTGTGCAATATAAGCAGGTTCATTAAGAATGATGGTTCCATCCCACCTGTGAGAATTATAAAACAAAATTGAATTTGTTACAATAAGTAGAATTCCTGTTGTTCGGGCTTTTCTTAGAAGTTAACATTTTCTTGGAAATATTTAATAATGATCAGTAACTGGAGATAATGGAGAGTTAGAAGACTATTGAGAAAGAGAGAAAGATGACAGAAGAAGCAGTTCCTTCGTTCGAGCTACAGTTGACGACATAACCGATAACAAAGCTTAAATAAACTCAACTCTTCAAACCAACTACCGTATGGTATCGGTTTCGAAGGATGGTCTTATAACAATATTTCGAAGGATTATAACAATAATTCATATCTATCGAAATGCCAGCGAAGAAATGAATGAGTATTGGGCAGAGATGACAAAAGGTTATCCGGGCATCGGCTTTGTCTATAGACGGAAATTGTAGAATTACTGAAAACAAATTTATTATTTAACTTCATGAGGTTGTTTTGTTAAACTTACAACTGTAATTATCTCGGGCAACGCCGGGTACCTCTGCTAGTCAATTACATAAGAAAGATCTAAAATTTCCCAATAATGGTTGATTGTTATTGTTGGATTGTCTTATTGTTGTAGGCAGTATTATTGTTGCATTTATAAATTTTAATATATATTACATAAGAGTAGGAGTTGTAATAAAGTATATTACTTAAAAAATAAGAACTCCATTTAATTAAAAAAAAAAGAAATAAAAATAAAAATAAATAATAAAAACAATTGAATAAAAGTCACCCAGTGGAGAAATACAAAACAATCCTGTTCACAGCAATCAAACTAATAACAATATCTCCTCAGTTTTAATATCACACATTGTTTTTGATTTCATTATTTTTTGTTTTTTTATTATTATATCTTTCATTATTATAATTTAACTGAAATTTCATTCCAAAAGTTTTGAAACTGAAGATGGGATAAAAATCCCGAAAACGTTTTTTAAATACATTTCAATTTTGTCATCTACGTTTCTTAGGATCATCGGACTTTAATCACAGATCTTCTTCACCTGTTACTGTGTTCCTTCCTGTGTTTCGTGTAACATTTCTCCTCAAGACCTTCTTTTCATCTGTGTTTCATCTACATATACTCCACAAGACCTTTGTTTCATCTGTGTTTCATCTACTTCAACCTTTGTGTTAAATATATATTATTGCAAGAAAAAGGGGGGGCTGTTCACTCATAAAACCCTTGCAACCTGCGGAAATCCCTGGCAGGTTGTGAAAAACTTTTCCCGAATTACATGAAAGGTTTGACGCCATTAGTTTCGCGAATATACACACACTCACATGCACACACACTCAAACGCACATTGATTTTTGTTAATATAGATAGAATATGATTCCCACAAACCCATTTTTAAAAAAATGTAAACTTTCGCGAGTCCTTTCACTCATATTTGAAATAATTTATTTTTCTTTATAGCAATGAGACACACTTTATTAAGAAATAAAAAGAAAGAAAGAAAGAAAGAAAGAAAGAAAATGGAATTGTTATTTCTTTGCAAGGTGGGTAAGTACTTTTGTTGCCGACTGTACATAAAATGCCTTGAAAAATTTGACAAGCAAGAAAACGGACAATAAGAGACATGAAAGAAAAAATTATAAATGATATAAATGACAGATTAGCTGACCGTTCTGCAACTCTGTTGCTTAAGAAATCTATACCGCAAGAGAGTAAAATTAGCCAAGATAAATTTTAAAAAGACAATAAAATATTTATAAAACTAATGAATTTAACTAAAAGAAGTTAACTGGTGTCGACAACAACCTCGGAATTCTTCTCCGACGGGTTCGCCCGACTAATCACACGTTGCGCAAGCATGTGGAAAGGGTTGGGGAGACTATGTCGAAAACTGATTAGTGCATTACACGTGTGGGGACAAATATAAGTATACGCTATAAAACTAATTTTGAAACTCGGTTATAAAATAAATACAGGATGGCCCAGATTAATATACAATACTCAATTCCAAAAAAGTTGGGACAGTGCAAAATGTATAGAAAAAACAAAAAGGGATGATGTAACTAAACTTTCTCGCGAATACAAAATAGCAGATACGTTTATGAAATGACATAAATATACTGTGTGCACCAAAACATCTTGTATCGTGGCCGGGACGTTCATTTTGAATGGGGGTGTTGCAACACGTTCCAAAATAGTAGGGACATACGTTGTAGAAAGCGCCGTTAGTAGTGGAACCTTCCGAATTGTTCGGGAATAAACTAGAATGATGACGTCGTACTATATTCCGTATAAATACAATTGCCATCCGTTGTTCAAGTAACTTATTCGGAACGATGGGTCGAGGCAAGCCAGTTAGCGAAGATCTTCGTGTTCGAATCATTCAAGAATTCACAAACGTTTCTCAGCGTGCAATAGCCAGAAGATGTAACCTGTCATCATCTACAGTACATAATATTATCAAACGCTACCGAGATAGTGGTGAAATCACAGTTCGGAAAGGCCAAGGTAGAAAACTTATTCTAAATGCTCGAGCTCTTCGGATCCTCCGACGTCACTGCGTCACGCATAGGAATGCTGCGATTACGGACATAGCCACGTGGGCCCGCGATTTCTTCGGGAAGCCATTATCGTTGAATACTGTACGCCGGTGCATCCACAAATGCAAACTTAAGTTATACTGTGCACAACGGAAGCCATACATCAACAAACGACAGCAACGTCGCCGTCTGATATAGGCTCGAGCCCATCGCTATTGGTTCCAAGCACGCTGGAAGAACATATTGTGGTCCGATGAATCAACCTTTACGATTGTTTACGGAAATAATGGACGCCGTACACTCCGGACCAAAGACGAAAAGGATATTCCCGCGTGCTACAGGCGTTCGGTACAGAAACCACCGTCTGTCACGGTCTGGGGCTGTATTAGTGGCCATGGAATGGGAGACTTGCACATCTGCAATGGCACCGTCAATGCTGAAGCGTATATACAGATCCTGGAACAAGCTATGGTGCCATCTAAGAGGCGCCTGTTTGGACGACGTCAGTGTATATTTCAACAAGACAACGCCAGCGCGCATAACTTCTGCATAGCTACGTCGGCAGCGCATTCGTATGTTGGATTGGCCCCCTTGCAGCCCGGATCTGTCGCCTATAGAAAACGTTTGGCGTATTATTAAACGAAAACTACGACAGCGACGACCCCGGACAGTTGAACAGCTGAAAACCTATATCCAACAGGAATGGGGCAGAATTTCGGTTACGGTGTTAGAAAGATTGGTGTCATCGATGCCCAGAAGATTACAGTGTGTCATCAAGAGGAGAGGTGACGCCACACCGTGGTAAACGCCGTGCTGTCCCAACTTTTTTGGGAGTGTGTTGCACGTGCCAAACAGGAAAACCACCTGTATCTTTCTTTAAGCATATAAGATATGTGATCCCATGCCTAATTTATCGTTTATGTATTGTAATGCGTTGAAATAAACGGCAATACAATAATCCAAACAAATGTGTTGGAGTTTATCTTATATGTTGCACTGTCCCAACTTTTTTGGAAATGAGTATTGTATATACTATCTTTGAAAGCGCCGTGTGCACGTCACGTGCGACTGACGGAATTCAAATTGCGCGGGTCATATGAGCAAGGGGATGCGAAAAACGCGCGAATCATGAAGATCGTCCATATCAAGATGGCGGCGCAGCGATTGAGTCTGGAAGAGAAGATAGATTGTGTGAGGTTGTACTCAGCGACCAACAATTACTCAGAAGTGAAACGTCGTATGGCAGCTAAGTTTGAGACACCCGGACCTTCAAAATAACGATCAAGAACGTAAACAAGAAGTTTGATGAAACTGGCAGCGCTGAAGAGCGTAAACGCAGCAGACCCAAGACCGTTGTTACTGACGCCAACAACGTGTGCCTGCAAAATGATTTGGCCAGTTCTCAAGAAAGGACAAGTCGCAAAGGCGGCTATCTGCTCGGTTAGACATTTCTCGTACGAGTTATCAAAGAATCCTGAAGGATCTGAAAATGAGGCCATATCATCCTCGCTTAACAAATCACTTGCTCGAAGATGATCCCGACAGGCGATTGGAGTTTGCCGAAACTTGGCTTGCAATGTTGGAGGACGATCTGAGCGATGAAGGCAAAATGTGGAATGGAGCGATGAGGCCTGGTGGTAGACAACCAGAGCCCTGGTGTCATGGTATTGGCCGGTGTAAGTTACGATGGACTGCTCGGCCCATTTTTGTTTGATGACACAGTCACAGGAGACAGCTACCGTGACCTTCTGGTGAACACTGTGTATCCCCTATTGATGCAACGCGATGATTTTGACACCATGTGGTGGCAGCAGAATGGGGCACCACCGCATTATGCTCTCACTATGCGGAGTTGGTTGGATCAAACATTTCCAGGTCGGTGGATCGGCAGACGCGGTCCAGTTGAGTAGCCCTCCTGATCACCCGATTTGACCCCACTCGATTTTTGGTTATGGGGATATCTCAAGGACAAGGTCTACCGCCATAGGATCCATAACATTCCAGAGCTTCGGGAAGCAATAACGGAGGAATTTCGCAAAATTCCCCATGACATGTGCAAGAAGGCCTGTGACAACGTGAAGTTGCGACTGGAAGCTTGCATCGCCATGGACGGCCGCATGGTGGACCACTCCATGGAAAACAGAGGGTGACTCTCTTCTTCGATCCTTTGACAATGTATTCCACCATAGTTACATGCAGGTATTAAAATACTTAGGGCATACGGCCTTGTTAAAAATTGTATATATTAATCTGGGCCATCCTGTATGTTACAACACAGAAGGCAAAACTTTTCAAAACACCCTCGAAAATGGTTAGTAATTATTTAAGTCGAGGAAAGTTGATAAGTAATTATTCAACTCACCTTAATTTGAGTTTTTATTAATTTTGTTTGTCATAAAAATATATTTTACGGATACAAAGTACGAGGGGGTGATCAATAAAGTAAGGTTACAAAGCCTGCAGTGAAACGTGTAAATTTTATTTCATACAACTGATACAGCCAATTGATAGATAGTACATATGAGCGTATATTAGGTTATTTTTCGATATAGTGTCCATATCGGTTTAGGCACTTGTCGGTTTGTGGGATGAGTTTGAATATTCCCTCCTGGTAAAAATCCTGTCCTTGCATGTTCAGCCATGTTGTCGCGAAGTGTTTCACCTCCTCGTCTGAAGCGAATCGCCGGTCTCCTAGGTGTTCCTTCATATAAGGAAAGAGGTGAAAGTCGCTTGGAGCGAGGTCTGGACTGTAGGGAGTGTGTTCGATGATATCCCAGCGAAACTGATTCAACAGCGTGGTGGTCCTCTGGGCTATATGAAACTTTCATCTCTATCCTCACTTGAAGGAGCACTTAGGAGAAGCACTTTAGAGAAAACTATATAAATATGAAAACTGAATTGTAAATTCCAAAATAATGAGACTAACAAAAAACTAGAATTTAAACGAATAAAATTGAGGAACCAATAGTTTAAATAAAAAGAGTTGTAATTCTTTTTTATATTCGAGCAGATAAATGCGTTACGAAGCGTTATCATAAGCATTCCTACGATAATGTTTAACGAAACGAGCGTCAATTGTTGAAACGTTCTGTGTATGCATCGATTATTTCTTCATATACTATTGCTAAAGCGTTTCTACATAATCATATACGGTTGAAGCGAGGGATTAGCTACTTGCGATTAGCTTTGACAACATTAAGTCTAATTAGAATTCAGACATTGATATTCTTAAGCCTAACAGCAATTTGCTCTTGATAGCAATTAGCTATGGCCAACAATTGCTATGGACGTTACGAGTTGGTATATTAAATGCCATATTCAGAATGAGCGATTTTGCGCATTGGTTTAGGCACTCAAGACCATTGTTGAATACAAATTTCATATAATTGAATTCGTTCTCAATAATGGTTTGAGTAAGAGCAAGAGCATGAACACTCATTCTGAATACGAGTGTTAGCATTGAAAGTTTCTAATGGTACTACATCGTACCATTAGAACACGTCCTAGTAAGCGAATTTCGAATATCATTAATTACTCGTTTTATTCATTCATGACCCGTCGTTACAAGTTGTTTGATATGTTACACGCCATATTTTAACCTTGAAAGTTTTAATCGTACAAAATTAATTTTCACTATCATTAATTATTCGTATTCATTCAGGACACTTCGTTCCGAGTTGTTTGATTTATTACATGCCATATCTTAGCATTGTAAGTTCCAACAGTACCATGTGGTACGATTAGGAGACGTACTACTAAACTAATTACCACTATCATTAATTACTCATTATATTCATTCATAGCTCTTCGTTACGACTTGTTTGATATATTACATGCCATATCTTAGCATTGAAAGTTCCAACAGTACCATGTTGTACGATTAGGATACGTACTACTATACTCTTTTTCATCTCTACCTTTCGCCTAGTTACCCTCAGGCAATAACCACTTTGCAGCGATAATACTACGGGATTAAGTAGTTCCAGTAGGGTAACTTCAAAACCTGAACAAAAGATTTTGTACATTCGCGAAAAGTGAAAGAGATGCTTTCGTTTGTTTTGTTTTTTTTACGTCGTATTATTATTATGAATAGTGTTACTATTTGTGTCAATATGCATTATTTATTATAATACAAATTATTAAATAATAAAAAAATAATAAATAAATACATAAATATATAAAATTTTAAGAACTTTTTTGCACTTTATTCTAATTCAGCTCGTGATTTATATTTTATTTTTTTCAAATTAAAATCGGAAATAATTTATAATTTATTTTTTAAATTATATCAGCAAACTTTTATATATGATTTTAAAAATTAATTCTGCAAAATCTTTTATTTGATTTTTAGATTAACTCGGCAAGTTTTTATATTTATTTTACTTTCAAAATTTACTTGACAAATTTTTATGTATTATTTCAAAAATTACAATTTTTATAAGCATTTTTCGTAGAGGTTATAATTCGATGTTGATGAAAGTTCGGACAGAAACCCATCCGGATAATAATCTCGCCGGACAGAAACACTGCCACCGCCGGACAAAAAATCCAACTTCCATCGGACAAAATTCTTTTCTAAAATTCTCCTTGATGCGAAACTACACTTTAGCGATGTGAAAAATTACTCTATTGATGTAAACGTTTTCAATAAAAAATTACGTTTTTTTGAACGAAACTATATTCTATTAATATGAAAAATTATTTTAATGATAAAAATTACATTTTATTCATTATATTACACAAAGCTCTTAAGCCAATGTAGCTTAAGAATCCAAATTCACATTTCATTGATTGATTATTGATGAGTCATTGATGATTTGTACATTATAATTGCTATGATAAAAATTTTAATAAAAAAATTTTAATATATTTAATAAAAAAATATTAGAAAATTAAAAACAATATAAAAAATATAAATTAAAATTTACAATGAAAAATAACATTATTAAATTTTCCATATAATAACATAATAAAAAACAAAAGTAATCGAATTTATTAAAAAAATAGTAGAAGATAAAGTAGTTAAAGAAAATAAAGAAATAAAAAAATAAGGAAAGAACTCAATGTTAATGTGATTTTTTTTTGAGAAGGACTTGAAGCACCCAGTAACAGAAGTGTGATATCTTAGCTTCATCATTTTCATCAGTCCTGTGTGAAAGATTTCATGCTGTGTAGAACAAATATAAAACTATTCAAAAATATGGTATTATAAGTTATAGGAGAGCAAGCGTTTTTGCAATGTTTTGAAATGTAACTCTTTAACGAATGTGAACTTATACTGACAGACTGGTCTGACTATAGACGACTGATCGACGCTGATATCAATGATATTTGTATTGTTAAAGCTTTGTACAATTTGTAGTGAGATCTATACAAGGAAGTGTTTACTATGAGTGGTCAGATTATTACAGCTTTTTGCAACTGGTAAAATGTAGTTTGGAATTGAAAAAATAATCTTTTCAAATGAAAAAATGTAGCTTTCAAATGAAAAAATAATCTGTTCATTCCAAGTTAATGAAAAGATTTATTTTTTCACTAGTTGTTACCCGCGGCTTCGCCCGCCCGCGCCATCTGTTGAGGGGAATTACAAAGCAAAAGCAGATAATTTTAAATGAAAACCCCAGAAAGTGGGGAAGGGGGGGGGGGGTCGTAGGGGGCTGATTTTTGGCGATAGCGCAGGCCCTTTATTGATAAGCCTGCCATTAAAATTTCAACTCGCTAGCTCAAACCCTCTAGGAGGAGATAGAATTACAGATAAATAAATAAATACACGCTAGAGTTTTAGTATATAGATTTGAAAACTACATTTTTTCATTTGAAGAGATTATTTTTACAATTGCAAACTACATTTTACCAATTGCAAAAAGCTGTAATTACTATTTTCCACAAATGAACCATGTACAATGGCACGTGTTCTAATGATACCCATATAACACCCTCAAAAATTTTTAATGATAAGATATGGCATTTATATATCAAAGAACTTGAAATGATGTGTCATGAATGAATATAACGTAAAAGTAATGACAGTCGAAATTGATTCAAAGTAACCTGGTCTAGTGGAACCATCTTGGCTCATTGGAACCTTCAATACTACGATATTGCATGTAATATATCAATCAACTTGGAATGATGGGCCATGAATGAATTCATGATTATCCAAACTGGTTCAAAGCTACGTGGATAATCATTGAGCCAGTTTATCCATTAATTCCACGTTATATTCCAATGAACCATAATGGTACCGCTAAACCAGGTTACTTTGAACCAATTTCGACTATCAATAATTTTACGTTATATTCGTTCAGGACACATCATTCAAAGTTGTTTAATATATAACATGCCATATCTTATCATTAAAATTTTTTAAGGGTGTCATATGGGTATCATTAGAGCACGTGCCATTGTATCAATTACAACCATTTTCAAAATGGTTCATTTGTGGAACCATATTTATCAATTGGCCAAAATAGTAATTAATAGCCGTTAAGGGAGAGTGGGGGTAACAGGAACGCTTTTTTAATTTCATTATGTAAATTATTTTGTTTCTTTGATTTAAATTGTATGATTTTTTGTCTATTTATTTTTCAATTTGAAAACTACATTTTCTATTTTGAAAACCGGATTTTTTTTTTGAAAAGATTATTTTTTTCATTTGAAAACTACATTTTTTCATTTGAAAACTACATTTTTTCATTTGAAAAGATTATTTTTTCAATTGAAAATTACATTACATCAAGGCCATTCTGAAAGATCACGTAGTGCCTGCTGCTGTGTCGTGGGCCCTGATTTTGTTCTTATGCAGGAAAATGCTCGTCCGCATAGGCACGTGCCACTCGGGAATTCTCCAAGAATGGAGCATTCCAACATTGGAGTGGCTAGCATTAGTCCGATCGAGCATGTGTGGGACATGCTTGAAAAACGCATAAGGTAACGTCCAACAAGTCCACAATCACTGCGCTACCTTTCGCAGGTCCTCATTGCAGAATGGGAGAACATTCCTCGAGCAGACATCCGTTGACTTGTGCGGAGCATGCATCGCAGAAGCTCAGAGGTCCTTCGAGCTCATGGACGGAATACACGTTACTCGAGAACACTTCTAGAGAGACGCGTTTCCAGAGATGTGATTCTTACTTTAGTTTCACCAGGGATTACGTCTGTGATTTCTTTTTTCGAAAGATGCTTGGATAAATTGAGACCGTTTCATGTGTTCATGGGGTTGTACGGATATTTTCATTAATTAAAATAACACAGGCCTTCTGTACTGTTAAAGTTTCCTAAATCAAATTCACATTTGAAGCTGAGAGCGATACATGCCTTCCTTTTCTAGATTTAAGCATCATTAGGGTTAATGATAGGTTAGAGTGGTATAATGGTATCATTATGAGAAGTGGGAATATACTGTGGATAAAGACATGATGTAAAAAAGAAGAGAGAGAGGGAGGGCATGCTTCCTTTCCTCGATTTGAAAATCATACGGACTGGGAGTATGTTGGAATTCGATATTTATCGAAAACCTACACACACACACGTTTATATATACACAAGTCTTCCAACCATTGCTGGAGCCAAAAATTGGCCTCTTTCATCTTTCTAGTGGATAGAGCTTTAAACATCCCCTTGTCTAAGGGTAGGTTTGGCGCCGAAATCGCACGCATCCAAAATATAGCAGTCGTCAATGGCTACAGTTCTGAATTGGTTAATGATCTGGTCAGGAGAAGAAGTTTTGTGAAATTAGTTAGAGATGCCAAATTCAGATTGCCCATTTCCTATAATAGCGGACTCAACGTCGAATTACAGGCACTCTTTAAGGAAGAACAGCTGTCCATAGCATACAAAAATCCGAATACTCTGAAGAACCTTCTCAGAAACCCTAAGGACAAAACTCCACCATTGTCGCAGACGGGAATTTATAGGATAGGTTGCAGCCAGTGTCCCAAGACCTATCCTATCGAGGAGCCACGTGCCGCAACATAAAAACCAGGTTCAAGGAGCATACGGCCCACGCCAGGTTTGGTCGTCCTGAAAGATCCGCAGTAGCCAAGCACATGCTTGAAACGGGCCACGCCGTTTTGTTAAAGGATTGCCGTTTACTTAGGTCTGTAAGGAACAGGAAATCATTGGACGCATACGAGACTTTGGAGATCGGGAAAAAGGACCCCGGAATATTGCTGAACAATGACTGAGGTTCCCTCGGCGATTCTATTTTATTAAAGTTGCTTAAGATTTCTTAATTTTTTGGTTGTTTCCTTGTACTTTTTTAATTTAGTTTTCTTACTGTAATTTGTTGTTAAATAGAAGTTTTTAGATTGTATAGTTTAGAATTTTTATTATGTATTTTTGGATTTTGTTAACCTTTTTTCTATTATATAACTTTTGCTAGTTGTTTGAATCTGCACTGTGTACTTTGGTAATTTTGTTTGTATAATTTTGGATTTTGTATAACTCTTGCCAATTGTATGGAAGCTGGATCTCTCCTAGGTCCGAGCTTTAATTTTTTTGTACGAGGTGTCGATTGACTCTCCCATTTGACGTTCGACGTGTTCGTTGATTGGTCCTTTGGGAGAGAGTCAACGGCCCCTCTTTTTCTTATAAATAGCTTGCTTCGTTAATTTCCCTATTTTGCGTTGAATAATGATCTCAGAGAGATCGAAATACGTATTCGCCCATTAAAACGTTTGTGGACAAGAGGTTCATCTTTTTTGCATCGGTATCATTATGGTCCATTAGAAACTTAAAATGTTAACATAGGGCTGTTTAAAAACATAGTTCCGCGAATGGTTTTGTTTAACCTTTCACTACTTGGTTATGTCAATCCTTAATGGTTTATTCTTATATGTTTGTATATAAAAGGCCTTACCGAGTCGTTTGATATATTACATGCCACATCTTTGAAGTGAAAATTTCCTGTAGTATGACAGTTGTATCAGTAGCACAGGCACCCTTTAAGAAATGTACATCATTTTATAATTTTGAAATTTATCTTCAATGTTCGTCATCACAAGTCGTTATGAGATGTACGATATATAACATGCAATATTTTAGCATTGAAAATTTCCAGTGGTACAACTGTGATATCATTGGCACAGGTACTCTTTCATAAATGTAGACCATCTTCGAATTCTGCCATTAATCCTATATGTTCTTTCGTAACAGGTTGCTCCAAGTCGTTTGATATATTACATCTGTCATATCTTAGAAGTGAAAAAATCCGGTTTTACAAAAGTGGTAACATTTGCATAGGTACCCCTGAAATAATATCGACCTTTCTTCGAACTTTCTAATTATTAAGTACCGAAAGGTGCTTTATGCTATCAGTGTGAGGAAACGTGTCTCTGTCTGTCTGTCTGTCATTAACTCAAACTCCTCCTAAGCTATGAAAGATTTTATAAATCTGTTATCGTCAGTCGATGGGTATGGATCATGCCACGAATGAATCACAAATATTATCTAAATCGGTTTATTGGCACGTGCACAAATGGTACCTCTATTTTCCCGCCAAGCAATTTTCAATGGGAAGATATATTAAGTAATATATCAAACAAATCGTAATGACGAGATAGAAGAGGTTATTCATTACTATTTTCGTCAGTCGATGAATATGGTACATGGCACGAACCAATCACAAATGTTATCTAAATCAGTTCATATAGCACGTGCACAAATAGTATATTCATGACCCCACCAAGCTATTTTCAATGGAGAGATGTAATAAGTAATACATCAAACAAATCGTAACGACGAGATAGAAGCGGATATAAATTACTATTTTCGCCAATTGATAAATATGGTTAAGGAAATGAACCATTTGGAAAAAGGTTGTAATCGAAACAATGGCACGTGCTCTAATGGTACCCTTATGACACCTTCAAAAATTTTCAATCATAAGTTATGGCATGTAATATATCAAACGACATGGAATGATGTATCATGAATGAATATAACGTAAAATTAATGATAGTCCAAAGTGGTTTCAAGGAACCTGGTCTAGTGAAATCATTCTGGTTTAGTAAAACCATTATGGTTCATTGGAACTTTCAATTCGAAAATATGGCATATATCAAACGACTTGAAATAATGTGTCGTGAATGAACATAACTTAAAATTAATGACAGTCGAAATTGGTTTCAAAGAAACTGGTTTAGTGAAACATTATGGTTTAGTGGAATCATTATGGTTCATTGGAACTTTCAATTCTAAAATTTGGCATATAATATATCAAACGACTTGGAATGATGTGTCATGAATGAATATAACGTAAAATTAATGAAGGTCCAAATTGGTTTCAAGGAACCTGGTTTAGTGGAACCATTATGGCTTAGTGGAACAATTATAGTTCATTTGAAATTTCATCGCTAAAATATAGCATGTAATATGTCAAACGACATGGAATGATGTGTCACGAATGAATTTAATGTAAAATTAAAGATAATCGAAATTGGTTCAAAGGTACGTGGTATAATGGTATCTTTATGGTCCTTTAGAAATCTAAAATGTTAACATAGGGCTGTTTAAAAATATAGTTCCGCGAATGGTTTTGTTTAACCTTTCGGTACTTGGTTATGTCATTCCTTCATGGTTTATTATTATATGTTCACTCATAACAGGTCCTTTCCAGTCGTTTGATATATTACATTCCATATCTTATTAATGAGTATTTCCTGTGGCATATTAGTGGTATCATTAGCACAGTACTCCTTAATAAATATAGACCATTTTCGAATTTTCCAATTAAACTTATGTATTCGTTCATAACAGGTCGTTTTGCGTCGTTTCGTAGATTACAAGCTATATCTTTGCAGTGAAAATTTTTGAGGATGTCATGAGGGTACCATGAGAGCACGCGTCATTGTATCTATTACGACAATCTATAAATTGGTTCATGTGCCGAACCATATTTATCAATTGGAGAAAACAGTAATAAATATCCGCTAATGGCTTATCGTTTTAATATAATACTTACTATCTCTGCTATTTAAAATTGCTATGTCTGTTTATGATTACCATTTGTGCATGTGCCATATAACCGATTTAGATATTACATGTGTTAGGTTCTTGCCAGGAATTATATTTATTGATTGACTGAAAAAGATTTTGAGAATCTTTTATAGTTTTGGAAGAGTTAGATTTACAGACAGACATACATACAGTCAAAAAGACTATAGCGTTTCCCAACACTAATAGCATAAAGCACCTTTCGGAATAAATAAACCATCAAGGAATGACATAAAAAACTACCGAAAGGTTAAACGAAGCGCAGGCAGATAAACTATTGGTAACATAATTCCAAAAATTCTTGAATTGCTTTTGAAAACCTTAAAACAGATTCCATGTATTCAAATTCCATAAGCTATAAATTTTTTAACAATTCGTTTATATTCATTAGAGTTGTTACTTCTTGTTACCAGCCCTATCTATGCGTTAAAAATTTCCATTTTTACAATAGTGGTATCTTTAGCACAGGTTCCCCTAAATAAATATCGACCATTTTCGAACTTTGTAATTACTCTAACATATTTGTCCATAACAGGACTTTCCGTGTCTTTTGATATATTACATGCCATATCTTAATGTAGGTGAACTTTGTAATTATTATATGTTCGTTCATAACAGGTCTTTCTCAGTCGTTTGATATATTACATGATCGTATATCTTAGCAATAATTAATGACTGCTTATATTTCCTCATTACCATTTGTCTGATATATTACTTACTATCTCTTCCATTGAAAATTGCTAGGTTGAATCATGAATGTCCCATTTGTGCACTTGCCATTGAAACGATTTATATAATATTTGTGTCTACACTTTCGTGCACACTTTTTGCCAAACGTTCATGATTTTCACCGATATGCACCCAAATGGGTGGATTTACACTTAAGTGCACACTTTTTGCCAAACTTTCATGATTTTCACTGAAATACACCCAAATGGGTGGATTTACACTTTCTTGTTCGTGCCATGAAACATGTTCATCGAATGACGAAAACAGATTTTGAAAATCTTTCTTAGCCTTGGAGGAGTTAGAGTTACAGACAGACAGACAGACAAACAGACAGACAGACAGGTTTCCCCACACTGATAGCAAAAAGCCCTCAGCATTAAAAATTTCCAGTTTTACAATAATGGTATCTTTAGCACTGGTTTTGTAATTACTCTAACATATTTGTCCATAACAGGTCTATCCGTGTTTTTTGATATATCACATGCCATATCTTAGAAGTGAATATTTCCTTTTTTATAATTTTGGTACCATTAGCACAGGTACCCTTGAATAAATATCAACCATCTTCGAACTTTTTATCAGTTCATAGCAGGTCATTCTGAGTCATTTCATATATTATATGCCATATCTTAGCAGTGAAAAGTTCCAGTGGAACAATTGTGTAATTATTTGCACATGTATTCACGAATTAATATCGACCATCTTTATTTAAACCATGTTGTTATTTAATATGTTACCTGCCCTATCTCAGCATTAAAAATTCCCAGTTTTACAATCGTGGTATCATTATTACAGGTGCCCCTGAATAAATATCGATCCTCTTCGATCTTTGTAATTACTCTTATATATCTGGCCATAACAGGTCCTTACGAGTCGTTAGATATTTTGTATGCCATATTTTAGCGGTAGAAAATTCCAGTGGTAGAATAGTGGAAATGTTTGCACATGTACCCCTAAAATATATAAACCATCTTCGAACTTTATAATTATTCTTATATGTCCGTTCATAAGAGGTCTCTCTTAGTCCTTTGGTATATTATATGCTATATCTTAGCAGTAAAAAGTACAAGTGGATCATGTGTGGATCATTTCACAGGTACCCCTGAATATATATCGACCATTGGCGAACTTTGTAATTATTCTTTTATATTCGTTCATAACAGGTCTCACTTAGTCCTTTGGTGTATTACATACCATATATTATCAATAATTAATGACTGCTTATATCTCGTCATTACCATTTTTCTGATATATTACTTACTATCTCTTCCATTAAAATTGCTAGGTTGGATCATGAATGCACCATTTGTCCACGTGCCATTGAACCGATTTATGTGTCTGGTTCGTGCCAGGAACCGTATTTTTAATGATGAAAACGGATTTTGAGAATCTTTTATATCCTTGGAGGAGTTACAGACAGACAGACTTACAAACAGACAGACACTTTTCCCAACACTAATAGCATAAAGCACCTTTCGGTAATTAATAAGCCCTCAAGGAATGGCATAACCAAGTACCGAAAGGTTAAAAGAAGCCCAGGCACATAAACTATTTGTAACATAATTCCAACATTTTTGAATTGCTTTTGAAAACCATGAAACAGATTCCATTAATTCAAATTCCATAATCTATAAATTTTTAACTTTTCTTATGTATTCATTCAAGCCATGTTGTTACTTCTTCTTTGATATGTTACCTGCCCTATCTCAGCATTAAAAATTTCAAGTTTTATAAGGATCGTACAAATGAAGAGGAAAATTAATGTGGGAAAAAAGACGACGTATAGGATCGTAAGTTTTTGCTTTCGACAATTGAGAAACCCCACGTGCTAATTGAACAATAGGTTGCAAGTGTTGCCTCACGTGAGAAAGAACGATAGCTCGCGCTTTGAAGCTCAGCGAGTGATCGCTTCGTCCAAATAACAAAATGGAGTCAACGAAACAGGAACAGACAGCAGTAATTCGGTTTTTAACATTAAAGGAGTTTTAGTTTCTGAAATTCATCGTCGTATGCAGAACGTCAATGGAAATGACTGCCTATCTTCACTCGTGTTTGTAGCAAGAGTTTTCGGAGGGACGGTCATTATTGCAAGATGATCAACGAACAGGAAAAGCAAACAGCGCCATCACCGATAATTCCAAAGCCAAAATTGACGCTGTCTTAAAGGAAAACAGAAGAGTGACAATCGATGTCGTGGTTGCTAAAACTGCCTTTAGTCGTGGAACTGTTCACTCCATTCTCAGGAACCATCTGCACCACAGAAAAATCTGTGCACAATGGGTCCCGCATCATTAGACATCAGAACAACTTGGAGTTTGAATGGCCATGTCCCTGCAACATTTGACTCGCTATGAACAGGAAGGAGAGAGTTTTCTCGACAGAATCGTTACAGGGGATGAAACTTGGTGCTTTCATTTCCAGCCCGAAAGCAAACGCCAAAGTCGTCAATGGAATATAATCGGTCACCAACCCCGAAAAAATCAAAAGCAATCACAAACAGCGCGAGGAAGGTGATGCTGACCGTGTTTTTTGATCGCAAAGGCCCGATTTTACTGGACTTTCTTGAAAAAGGCACCACAGTTAACGCAACACGATATGGGGAAACATTGAAGGCACTGCGCGCGGCCATCAAATGCAAGCGTCCTGGACTTCTTATAGCAGGAGTGCTTCCTCTCCACTCCAACGTGCGTACATACACCTCGAAAGCAACGGTAGACCTCATCAAAATTTCAACAGGGAAGCAATGCAGCATACACTTTACAGCCCTGACTTATCCCCATGACTTTCACATGTTTGGGGATTTAAAGAAACATCTGAAAAGCTGAATGCAGGTTTCAATCAGAGAATGAAGTGATGACAGAAGTTTTGGAATGGCGCCACACGCAACTGAAAAATTTCTTCCATAAAGGAATTACATGCCTTGTTACACAGTGGGATAAATGCATTAAACGCATTTAGAGAGTAGTTGTAAATTCCTTGTATACACTTTGGATAATATAATTAGTTTTAGTTTTCATTTATACGACCCTTATACAATGGTGGGATCTTTAGCACAGATTCTCCTGAAGAAATATCGACCATCTCCGAACTTTGTAATTACTCTTATATATTTGTCCATAACAGGTCCTTACGAGTCGTTAGATATTTTACATGCCATATCTTAGAAATTAAAAGTTCCAGTGGTACAAGAGTAGTAACGTTTGCACATGTACCCCTGAATAAATATCGACAATATGACAACTTTCTTATTACTCTTACATATTCGTCCATAATAGGTCTTTCCGTGTCTTTTGATATATCATTAGCACAGGTACCCTTGAAAAAATATCGACAATCTTCGAAATTTGTATCAGTTCTTATATTTTCGTTCATAACAGGTCATTCTGAGTCGTTTCATATGCTATAAGCCATAACTTAGCAGTAAAAAGTTCCAGTGAAAAGTTGCACTGGTACCCCTGAATAAATACCGACCATTTGTCTGATACCGGGTGTTTCAAAAATAGCCGGTATACCGGTATATTTGAAAAATTAAAAACTAAACGGGCAGCGATAGATATACAAAGTTTGTAATTTCCAAAATTTGTCTGCCTGAAAATTTACTGTTGTCCCAAACATATTTCAACACATGGTGAATTTCTATCGCTGCCCGTTTAGTTTTTATTGATTTTTTCAAATATACCGGTCATTTTTGAAATAACCGGTATATTACAAACCTAGCGTCAATAAACTTCGGACACCAAGTAATTTGGCTAAAAACACAATGAAAAGTGCATACAGAGGATTGCAGGCTAATGAAAATAGATTTACTGAGTAGATGGAACAATATCAACATCGATTTAGAATCGATTTAATGGTGTGAAATAATTTATTCAAATTTATGTAAAATGGGGTTGTCAACAGGTTTCAAAGAACTTCGTACACAAGGGGTCGCCAGCATATAGAACTTTCCTGAAGGCTGTAGAAACGCCCAGAATGCTTTGCATCAGGCTTTAAAAGCACCTTCCACGCGACAGAGCACAGTATTCGTGTTGTTTTGAACCATGGGACGTGGTAAGCCAGTAGAAACGTGTATATGGCAAAAAATTATACAGCAGTCCCAGAATAACAAATCCCAGCGAGCTATTGCCCATGAATTATCAGTTCCACTCTCTACTGTTAATAGGATCATCAAGCGTTTCAGAGAAATCGGGAAAACAGAACCAGGGACTGCACCAGGCAAGCAGCGATTATTGAATGTTAGGGACCTACTAGTATTTCGACGTTACATTGTGAAAAACAGGCATGCTCCCATAAGTGAAATGACTGTTTGGACTCGAGAATATTTTCATATACCCATATCCGAAAGCACAGTCCGCCGTTACTTCAGAACATGCAACTATTACTTATTCGCTATAAAGAGGAAGCCATTTATGAGCACTGTAGCTAAGCGTCGCCGGATAGCATGGGCCAAAACCCATCTAAAGTGGACCCTTGCTCAGTGGAATAGTGTTCTGTGGTCCGACGTGTCCACCTTTGCAGTGATGTATGGCAACAACGGTCGCAAGGTGCTAAGGACCAAGCACGAAAGTAATCATCCCGACTGTTATCAGAGGAAAGTTCAGAAGCCTGCATCGCTGATGGTGTGGGGCTGCATGAGTGCAGCCGGGACAGGATCGCTTCACTTTTGCGAGGGCACTATAACTCTGCTGCCTATATAAACATTCTTCAACAACATCTGCGTCCATCCCGCCAAAAGTTGTTCAATAGAAGACCAAGCATCTTTCAGCAGGACAACGCGAAGCTTCATGCTGCAAGGAACATCAAGGCTTGGCTACAACATCAGCATTTCAGGGTGCTTGACTGGCTTGCCTGCAGCCCAGATCTGTCACCCATTGAAAATGTATGGCGCATTTTAAAGCGAAAAGTCAGACAGCGAAGCCTCGAACACTGCAGCAGTTGCGGGCGTGTATTTCCGAAGAGTGGGACAAAATTCCAGTAGAAACAACGCAGAAGTTAGTCTCCAACATGCCTCAACGACTTCGGAGCGTCATTCGTCGGAAAAGTGACGCCACTCAGTGGTAATGTGCAATAAAAGGTACGGTGTACTAAGTTCATTGCAACGTGTTGAAAACGGAACATTACAAAAAGTCGCTTATTTAATTTTCTCGTTTTTTTAATGTTAAAGTGCTATATCACAGTTGTACTAAATCTCTGTGCACTGAATAAAGTAATTTTCATTTGTTTACAATTAGTTTCGTTGTACTTATTCAAAATTCTGTAGATGTCCGAAGATCATTGACGCTAGGGTTGTAATTTATATCTTTCTATAATATATGTGTCTGGTTCGTGCCAGGAACTATATTTATCTTACTTACTTACTTACTTACTATATTTATCGACTGACGAAAAGAGATTTTGATAATCTTTCATAGGCAGACAGACATACAAACAGACAGACACGTTTCCAAGAACTAATAGCATATAGCAACTTTTAATAATTAATTACCCCTCAAGAAATGACATAACTAAATACCGAAAGACTAAACAAAGCGCAGGCACAAAGTATTAGTAACATAATTCCAAAATTTTTGAATTACTTTTGAAAACCTTAAAACACATTTCATGTATTCAAATTCCATAAGCTATAAATTTTTTAACATTCGTATATATTCAATAAAGCCATGTTGTTACTTCTTGTTTGATATGTGACCAGCCATATCTATGCGTTAAAAATTTCCAGTTTTACAAAAGTGGTCACCTTAGCACAGGTTACCCTGAATGCATATCGACCGTCTTCGAACTTTGTAATTACTAGTATATTAGGTCCTTGCGAGTCGTTAGATATTTTGCATGCCTAGCAGTGAAAAATTCTAGTGGTACAATAATGGTAATGTTTGGTCATGTACCCCTGAGTAAATATCGACCATCTTCGAACTTTGTAATTATTCTTAATGTTCGTTCATAATAGGTCTTTCTCAGTCGTTTGGTATATTAAATGCTATATCTTAGCAATAATTATTGACTGCTTATATCTCGTCATTACCATTTGTCTGATATATTACTTATTATCTCTTCCAAATAGGTTGGATCATGAATGTCCCATTTGTGCATTTGCCATTGAAACGATTTATATAATATTTGTGTCTGGTTCGTGCCATGAAACATGTTCATCGAATGACGAAAACAGATTTTGAAAACCTTTCATAGCCTTGGAAGAGTTAGAGTTACAGACAGACAGATAGACAAACAGGCACACAGGTTTCCCCACACAGAGAGCAAAAAGCCCTTAGCATTATAATTTTCCAGTTTTACATTAATGGTATCATTCGCACTGGTTTCCTTAAATAAATATCGACCATCTTCGAACTTTGTAATTACTCTTACATATTTGTCCATAACAGCCCTTTCCGTGTCTTTTGATATATTACATGCCATATCTTAGAAGTGAATATTTCCTTTTTTATAATTCTGGTACCATTAGCACAGGAACCCTTGAATAAATATCGACCATTATCGAACTTATCAATTCTTATATCTTCATTCATAGCAGGTCATTCTGAGTCGTTTCGTATATTATATGCCATATCTTAGCAGTGAAAAGTTCTAGTGGAATAATTGTGGAATTCTTTGCACAGGTACACCTGAATAAATATCGATCATTCTCGACATTTGTAATTATTCTTATATGTTCGTTGATAACCGGTCCTCCTTAGTCGTTTGATATATTACATGCAATATCTTAGCAGTAAAACGTTCCAGTGTTACCATTGTGGTATCATTTTCACATGTATTCACGAATTAATATCGACCATCTTCATTCAAACCATGTTGTTAATTCTTATTTGATATGTTACTTGCCCTATCTTAGCATTAAAAATTCTAAGTAAATAAATGTTTCTTAACTAGTAAACTTAACTAGTGACTTAAAACGAAATTATTGATAAATCATATGAATTAGGTAGAAAAGCAAATAGCTGTAGACACAACAATATCATTTCAACTCACTGCTGCTAAAGCAGAAATAGTAGACACAAATAGTAGACACAATATCAAATACACCCGGTGTACGTCTTTCGGGCATAGATTCGAGGCACATAATGTAAATTACACAAACACTAGTGATAAACTAAATAAACTATTCATTCATCACCGACATATACGTATATACAGGGTGATTTACATCGAATGTAAAATACTTAAAGGGGGTATTATAGAGGTTAAGATAAACACAAAACGTCCTATGAACATGTGTCCGAATTTGAATGATAACTGAGATATGAACAGAAATAAAAATGCAAACACCAAGTTCAACAAGTTAATAACTCAGGTTCCGTAAGGCCTAGATTAATGAAATTTGGAGAAATAACAGGGTACATAAGTCTGTGTCCACCGTTAAAATTTGATTGAATTCCAACGAGAAGTTTCCGAGTTACACAGTCATAATTGTAACAAGTGCTAGTTAGTACTCACAAGTGAGCACGTGTTATGATGTTGAATGAGTAACTCGGAAACTGCTTGTTAAAATTAGATCAAATTTTAACGGTATACACAGTCTTATGTACCCTGTTATTTCTCCAAATTTCATTAATCTAGACCATACGGAACCTAAGTTATTAACTTGTTGAACTTGGTGTTTGCATTTTTATTTCTGTTCATATCTCAGTTATCGTTCAAATTCGGACCCATGTTCATAGGACGTTTTGTGTTTATCTTAACCTCTATAATACCTCCTTTAAGTATTTTACATTCGATGTAAATCACCCTGTATAAGCAACTTTCGTTTACCAAAATTTTATATGATGAAGCACTAGGGAATTTCACAATTGAGACTAACGTTGGATGCGTTAGATAAAGAATTCGACACTAAAATATTAATCTGGTAGGCAAAGTCAATCCGGTGGTTAAACTTGGGTAAGTATATCACAATCGAGTTCAGTCGCTGTGAATAGAGCGAATCGATAGCGGTAAGTAATACACATTTAATCGAAACACTCGTCAACTACACTAGACGTGCGATAAAAGTACACGGAGAATTGAGAGAGAGAGAAACGGATAGTAAAATATCAGTTCAGACACAGAAGACAATAAGAGTCAGTTTCGGCCAGTACGAATCCCACTTCGTATTTAACATAAGCTTTCATACCGTATGGCCACAAACCTCTTATCATGGAGCGATATGTAATTCTATAGCTCCTCAATTCTGGAAAAGCACGCACTGCTACTTGAGCACTTGCAAAAACTTGAACACGGGCTTGTTGAATAAAGTCCGTGGCCGTAGCGTAAATCCAGCGAGGCAGAACTGGAATACATAATTGTTCATTCACGGGATACGATTTCAGAGTTTGACTTACCTCGCCACGTCAACAAATTCTCGAGTTCGCCAAGGTGAGGTCGGCTCCGGCGGCGACGCTCTCGGGCTTTGTTCCTCCCTTCGTTACAACGGTCTCCGGAAAAGCTGTAGCCACTGTCGCTCGTTCGCCAATGTTCCGGCATATTGTAGATACCATTCGGCCGTTCGCTACCGCTCATCCCGAGGAACCATGTTTGGAGCTCTTTTTATTACGTCTTCTCAAGCACCTCCATATTACGAACTCTCAGATCACGGGTTCTTCCACCGAGATTACGAAATTTTCTTCGCTGTCTCCGATTGGAGGCCTGCGTATTATGTCGCTGATGATGATTACTTTGTTGGTTCCTCCTCCAGTTCGCACCATAGAAATAGCGAGTATGAAACCGACTATTAGTGTAATCGGAATTCGAGGTAGCAATTGAATTCCGTAAAACCTGCCCTATCTTAGCATTAAAAATTTCTAGTTTTACAATAGTGATATCTTTAGCAGTATTTCCCCTAAATAAATATCGACATCTTCGAATTTTGTAATTACTCTGATATATATGCCCATAACAGGTCGTTCCGTGTCTTTTGATATATTAAATGCCATATCTTACAAAGGGAGGACCAGGTCTGTTAAGCTTGGATTTAACTGAAATTTAAATATGTTGTTATGCACTTCTCCCACTGTTATACATAGTAACTCATGCTAATGGGCATTAGTTTACGAGATATAATCATTTAAAGTTAGTTTTGTAGGTTATTGATGTATATTTACAACTTCAGAGAGTATAACTTTCAAGTAGCCAATTGGTTATGTGGGTACGTTGACAGGTTCCAGTACTAAAGGTTTCTGGTTCAATTCCGTTCCTCTCCCAATTTTATTTATTTAATTTTTTAAATATAGTTTTGAACAAATTATACAGGGTGATTACAAAAGAACTTCACACTTTTAAAAATTTTTTACATCAAAGCTATTCAGAATATAGACATACCACATACGGATTCTTAAAGAAAAACTCTTGAAGTTTATTGTGACACAGTTAAAGATGTTCAATACGCCCCCCTGTAGTCGAATTCGTCCCAAAGCCGCATTAACATGTCTCCATCAATCCCACGTATCGCTACCGTAATGCGTTCTTTCAGCTCGTCTTGGTCACGGGGAAAGGGGTAGGGTGAAGACCTTGTCTTTTACACACTCCCATAAAAAGAAATCACAGCGGTGGATTGGTCGAGCAAACAATAACCTGGAACTTGCAAAGTGGCCACCGCGGAGCCCCGACCTCACACCTTGTGATTTCTTTTTATGGGGATGTGTAAAAGACAAGGTCTTCACCCTACCTCTTCCCCGTGACCTAGACGAGCTGAAAGAACGCATTACGGTAGCGATACGTGGGATTGATGGAGACATGTTTTTGGGACGAATTCGACTACAGCATTGATGTATGCCGTGTCACGACAGGGGGGGGCATATTGAACATCTTTAGCTGTGTCATAATAAACTTGAAGAGTTTTTCTTTAAGAATCCGTATGTGATGTGTCTATATTCTGAATAGGTTTGATGTAATAAATTTTTAAAAGTGTTTAGTTCTTTTTTAATCACCCTGTATATGAAACTAATTATTAAAAAGAAATTTTTTAATTTTTTGTACATTATATTTCATTTAAGAAAGGTAACAAATTGCTTATTTTTAATAAGTTATTATTATTATACTGTTATACAGGGTGGATACAAAAATGAGCCCCCCCCCTTTATTTTCATAACCGAAGCAGATATGGCAATTTTGAAGAATTCAATGAATAGGAAATTGTGGGTGGTCTATCCTTTGGGGCAATTTTCATCAACCCAAATATGCAAATTAAGACACATTCAAATCTTATCTTAAAAACCGTAAAATTCTATTTGAAGACTTGTTCAGCATCGAATTCCGAACAAAACAAAAAAAAATTTCCAAAATCCGATAATCGGATCACCAACAATCACATGTTGAATTTATTAGTTACCTCCCTGTGTACTTCATAAAGGAATTTGAATCTTCAACATGCAAATCAAGAAAGTACCAAAACTTACCATAATATTCGCTTTCATGAGGAAAAGCAAATAAAAACCACCTGTCAGCAAACACAAGACGGAACAATTCCAGGATGGAAAGATACACTATGCCTGAAATTGTGATTGTTGGTGATCCTTTCATCGGATTTTGGATTTTTTTTTGTTTTGTACGAAATTCCATGCAGAACAAGTCTTCAACTGGAATTTTTCGTGTATCTGTTACGATTTTAAAGAAAGGATTTGAATGTGTCCTAATTTACATATTTGGGATGATGAAAAGTGCACCATGGGATAGGTCACCCACAGCTTCCTATTCATTGGATTCATCAAAATTGGCATATCTGCTTCGGTTACGAAAATAAATAGGGAGAATCATTTTTGTATCCACCCCGTAGAATAATATAATAATAATAACTTATTAAAAACAAATAATTTGTTACCTTCCTCAAATGGTATATATTATGCAAAAAATTATACAAATATGTTTTTAACAAATAAAATTAGTTTCACGTATAATTGTTCAAAAACATGTTTAAAAATTATATAAACTGAAAGGGGTAAAGTAGCAGGACTCGAACCCAGAAAATTTAGCATTGGAATCTATAGACTTACCCACATGACCACGCTGACTACTTTTATGTTATACTCTCGGAATTTGTAAATATACATTAATAACCTACATAACTAACTTTAAATGATTATATCTCGTATACTAAAGCCCATTAGCATGAGTTACTGTACCATAAAATAGTGGGAGGGGTGGGTAACAACATATTTAAATTTCAGTTAAATACAAAGTTAACAGACCTGGTCCTCCCCTTGTTAGTAGTGAATATTTCTTTTGTTATAATACTGGTATCATTAGCACAGGTACCCCTGAATAAATATCGACCATCTTCGAGCTTTGTATTATTCTTATATGTTTGTACATAACAGGTCTTTTCGTTTTATATGTTACATGCCGTATCTTAGAAGTGAAAATTTCCAGTAGTATAATAGTGTTATCATTAGCACAGGTACACCTTAACAAATGTAGACTATTTTACAGTTTTGTAATTATTTTTAAATCTTCGTTCATAACAGGTTCTTCTGAGTCGTTTGATATATTACATGCGATATCTTAGCAGTGAAAGTTCCATTGGAAAAATGGTGGTATCATTGGCATAGTTACCCCTGAATAAATGTAGGCACCTTTGAATTCTCTAATTAATCCTATATACTCTTTCATAACAGTTCGCTCCGAGCGTTTGATATATTACATGCTATATATTAAAAATGAAAAATTTAAGTTGTACAACAGTGGTAACATTTGCACAGCTACTTAATAAATATCGACCATCTTCGAATTTTGTAATTATTCTTATATGTTCATACATAACAGGTCTTTGCGAGTCGTTTGATATACAAAATGTCATATCTCAGAATTGAAAATTTCCATTGGTACAATAGTGGTATCATTAGCACAGGTACCCTTAAAGATATATCGACCATATTCGAGGTTTTTAATTATTATTCCTATACATTCGTTCATAATGGTTCCTTCCGAGTCGTTTAATATATTACAAGCCATAACTTAACAGTGAAAACTTTTGAGGATGTCGTGAGGGTACACTCTTCGTGACATTGTTTCGATTTCGACCATCTTCAAATTGGTTCATGCGCCGAACCATATTATCAATTGGTGAAAACAGTTATTAATAACCGCTTATAGCTCATCGTTTTATTATACTATTTACTATCAATGCTTTTGAAAATTGCTAGGTGTGGTGATGAAGGTACCATTTGTGCATGTGCCATTTAACCGATTTAGAATATACACTACTGTTTATAAAAATCGCAACACCCTGATGGAATGGTCTAATCCATATGCAATTTGCAATATTTGCATACAATGGGTCAGAGTATAAATGATTAGATTTTCAGAGTAATTGCTTGAAAGAACACCATGCCACGACGACGACGAAGGGTACCATATCAACAGCTGACAGACTTTGAAAGAGGACGTATAATTGGTCTGCGTGAAGCGGGATGGTCGTATCGTGACATTGCTGCTCGTGTAGGACGTAATGCAACGACAATTATGCGTGCATGGAGGCAGTGGAGCGAAGAGACCAGGGCACACCGAAGACCAGGCTCAGGAAGACCCAGCACGACGACACCGCGAGATGACAGACACCTCTATCGCATGTGTGTAGCAGATCGTACAGCCACTTCCACAGTGTTAGCACAACAGTGGGGTGCTACAGTAGGCAGGACAATGTCTGCTAGCACTGTACGACGCCCTTTGATTTCCAGAGGATTGATGGCACGAGTACCATTGTTGCGGATTCCTTTGACTCAAAACCACCGGCGCCTCAGGTTGCAATGGGCCCATCAACACCAACAGTGGCAAGCTGAATGGCAACAAGTTGTGTTTTCGGATGAGTCAAGGTTTAACTTGCAGCACCATGATGGCAGGATACGAGTCAGAAGACATCGTGGCGAGCGCGACCTTCCAGAATGCATCCTGCAGCGTCATTCAGGACAAACACCAGGGGTGATGGTGTGGGGGTGCAATCAGTTACCATGGCCGTTCCCGTCTGATCAGAATCGATGGCAATCTGAACAGTGACCGGTACATCAGGGAAGTTGTGCAACCCGAGGTCATCCCCTTCCTGCAGAACCTTCCAGGCGCTGTATTCCAACAGGACAATGCCCGACCGCATGTGGCCAGAAATGTCCTCGCCTTTTTCCAAGCACATCAGACGCCCATGTTCCCCTGGCCTGCTCGTTCACCAGACATGTCCCCAATCGAACATGTGTGGGACAGGGTTGCTCATCGATTGGCTCGTCAGACTCCTGCAGCAGCAACTGTGGATGAACTGTATACCCGTGTAGACAGAGCCTGACAGGACATTCCCCAGGCCCTTATTCAGAGCTTGTTTGACTCAATGCCACGACGTTTAGAGGCTGTAATTTCATCCCACGGTGGTTTCACCCGATACTAATGTGACAATAAAACGCATTGTATTGACCTGAAAATCTAATGGTTTCTTTTCTGACCCATGATATGCAAATGCTCCAAATTTAATGCAGATTGGGCTATTCCATCAGGGTGTTGCGATTTTTATAAACAGTAGTGTATATATATGTCTGTTTGTGCCATGAACCATATTTATCGACTGACGAAAATAGATTTTGAGAATCTTCCATAGCTTGGAGTTACAGACAGACGGACAGACACATTTACCCACATTGATAGCATAATGCACATTTCGGTAATTAATAAACCATTAAAGAATGACATAAGCAAGTACCGAAAGGCTAAACGAAGCGCAGACACATAAACTACAGTTCACCCTCGATATTACGGACTAATTCGAGGACACAGTTGTCCGTAAAAACTTAAATTCCGGATTTTCCGTGGTCATAAAAATAATGCTGAGACATACTTCAGCTGAACAATCTGGAAAGCAACAATACCTTTTGATGGTAAAATATATATAATATTGTTGCTTTCCAGATTGTTTTGTAAAAAAATTACACATCTCCAGCATTACAATGTAAAACGCAAAAAAAAATTAAATGTGATGATAATACACTGTATACATTTTTCTGTTAATATGGATACATTTAAATGAAAAAAGTTTTACATTATATATACCAGTTAAATCTTCTTGGTACGACAGTTCTATCCTCTGCCATTCGCCGCACAGTGGAATAATTGATGTGGCGCCGATTTACTGGAGGTTGCAGAAAAGTCCACAAAACGGGGGGAGGGGGTCAAATGAAGAAAATTTCATCGAAGGAGGTAGCACATGGTAGAGATGCAATGATGCAAGCCGCATCACCTCTCTGAATGTCTAGGGAGATTCTCTGGCGGAGAAACTCCATGGATCTTGTGTCCTGTGTAGCGACGGAAAGTCTAAAACCGAGGTCCCTTAGGAAAGAAAGGGCATTAGAGCCCCAGGATCCGAAACACTCGAAGCCGACGTACTTCGACGTTTTCTTGCTTTCGGCAAGGTTCGCCGCGAAACGGGCCTCCTTTGAACTTTCGTCTAGGTAGGACCAGGCAAGGGTATTCACGCAGGTCACGTCCCATAGTAGCATCTTCCCTGACTTCCAGGCGGAGAGGGTCACCCCGTCAGGACTTTTGCCATCGCTTCGGGACAGATCATTGAGTTCCAGTGATGAAGGAATGCCTGCGGTGGTGAGGGCACGGTGTATCGTGTCATTTAGACAACTATGGCGGCTTCTACGACCAAAACTGTCAAATCTGAGGGGGTGGAGGGATAGTTCGTCAATTAATGCACCGCAGCGGCAAGAGTATGGAAAACATAGACGACTGCCTAAGCGGAGGAAAGGCAGGTACCTAAGGCAGGGGAAGGGAGGGCATGTAGCCAACTTCCAGAATCACTGGTGCTAACGACATGAAGGCGTGCGGTTGAAATAGCATCAGATGCTTCGGTGAAGAGAGAATTTTGTGTGCGCGCCTCATGGAGGGTCAGCCAAGCTTTTTGTTGCCTGCGAAGATCGGGGCTGGGAGTGGTAAATTGTCCTGCATCCATAATGATTCTGCATCAGCAACCTGATGGATATTAGGAGGTAAGCCAGCGTTTGCAAGAATGGAAGAGACGAGGTCGCCGGCTGAGTATGAAGAAGCCAGGAAGGCGGAGAGAGAGCACACTTTAGTCAGGCGGATACCGAGACCCCCCATTTTGATGGGAAGTGTGGCTTGCTTCCAGGAGGTCGTGGAAAAGGCTATGTTACCTATGGACTGGAGACCGGATCTGAACATGGAATCGAGATCCTGAAGGTACGTCTTGCATTTCCAGGATGGAGAGAAACGCAAGATATAGGTAAGACGAGATGAACTAAGGGAGTAAAGAGTGTAGTGGGATTGGAGTTGGCTGATATTGGTTATTAAGGTGCTCAAAACAGAAAGTTTTTTTTTTTTCAAACGCGATCGGAATGGCAGTGTCTGTAAGAGGGGGCGCCTAAAAGGAAAAGTTGGTATTCTAATATCTTGGCATTCAGGAGGACCGTAGAAAAGATGGGATCAACGGGGGCGTTGCCGACTTCGCTGTATTCAGGGTTAGGCCGATGTCCGGGCCAAGGGAGATAATGGAGCGAATGACTTGTAAGACGACGTCTGGGTTGTTGATGAGCGTAACATCGTCCATATACCAGATGTTCATACGGGATTTTAGTGTGCTGGCGAGGGTATGTGCCGCAAGGCAGAAGCAGAACGGGCCAAGAGGATGGCCTTGTTGGACACCCCAAGCAGAAAGGATGATATGTGATCCAAACAGTAGGGATGAAGGTTTGCCGTAGTATTGGGAAAGGAATGGAATCAGGTCGGGAAATTTATCAGCAACTTCTGTGAGGAAAACTTGACGGCTTATCGTGTGGAAAGCATTGTTGAAATCAAGCTTGGCCATGACGTAGGGCTGTGAAACGGAGGAGACATAGGTGCAGGTGGAGTGAACTGCAATTTCTGCACCGCAACGGGTACCACAGCCCAGTTGGATAGGGCAGAAGAGTTGGTCGGCTCGTCGACGAACACGTGAGCAGAGAAGCTTGGCTACTAGTCGCTGAAGGACACCTTCCTACCGCAAATGGTTGGACCCCTCCGTCTTTTTTAGGGCAGTTAAGGAGGCGCCGTATAATCATGTACAGACTGAATCGGGAACTTTCCCGGAAACCATAACAGAGGACAATATGGAGAGACCGCTGAGAAGCTTCTGGCTGACGTCTCCGTTTGAAGGTGCGGTCATATAAGCTAGATGTTGGGGGCGAAGACCATCTGGACCGCCGGCGGAACCTAGAGGGAAGGAGAGGATTGCCTTCCAAATGTCAGAAGGAGGAAATGGCGTTAGTGAACAAGGCACGGGAGGGTGTGGGATATCATCGAGGGGTTTAGGTGCGGCGGGATGTTAACTTTGATGAAGAGTTAACGTGTGGGGATCTTGGGGAGCAAAGGGTTCCTCCGAAGTTAAGAGACGAAGAGCGCCGCGGATATTTCCTTCAGCGATTTTTAACTCAACCGCGTTCTTCAGGGGTTGTTGTCGACGTTGATGAGAAAAGGTGGCTGTTGGCAGCGAAGTTGAGTGGAAGTTATGTTTGATGATTGATGCGAGAGAAGGTCCGTGGGGGGATTGGCGGGGTTCTGGAATGGCGAATGCGTAATAGGGGAAGCTGGCTAAGCGTTCCCAGGAACTTTCCTCGTCGTAGTGTGACACCACGTCGTTTAACAGAGACAAAAATTCCGAGGCTGACTGGAATTGGGCCGCTTTGGGGATTCGGCGGATCATTCTGGTGTTCTTTTTGAGGTGGGCCAGTTTGTCAATAAACGAAGACGAGGCAGGCTGCAGAGTGGAGGCAAGATGGGATCGGGGGAAGATTCTGTATTTATTTAATTTGCCTATGTGTATGTTGTGGCCTTTCTGCGAACGATAAGAAGAGTGGCAACTGGGGCACACAAAGGACGGATTGTCCAAGCAGGAGGATGGCCTCGGATAAGGCTGAGAAGACCCAACAGCGAGCATGTCGTGAGAAGCAGGTTTTCAAACATCAGTTGCTGAGGCTGCAACTTAGGAGGACATTGTTGACAAATTGTTGATAAAGTCTAATTGTTGGAGCGGCGATGATGGAGACTCAACGAATTTTCAAATTTCAATTCAGATAAGAAGAAAATCACTGAGGGTGGCCGGGCGATACAAAAATTAAAAAAAAAGCACAAAAAACTTTAGTAGAGATTATGTCCGGAAAATCCGAAATCCGTAAAATTGAGGTCCATATAATTGAGGTTAAACTGCATTTGTAACTTAATTCCAAAATTTTTGAATTGCTTTTGAAAACCTTAAAACAGATTCCACTGATTCAGAGTCCATAATCTATAAATTTTTTAACTATTTTTATATAAGGGTCGTATAAATGAAAACAAAAATTTGCGTGGGGAAAAAAAAGACAACGTGTACGTTCGTAAGTTTTTGTTTTTAACAATTGTGAAACCCCACGTGCAAATTGATCAATAGGTTGAAAGTGTTGCATCACGTGAGAAAGAACGATAGCTCAACTGACGATAGACGAAAGCAGATTTTGAGAATCTTCCATAGCCTTGGAGGAGTTAGAGTTCAGACAGACAGACAGACAGACAAACATGTTTCCCCACACTGATAGCATAAAGCACCTTTCGGAAATTAATAAACCATTAGGGAATGACATAACCAAGAAACGAAAGGGTAAATGAAGCGCAGAGACATAAACTATTTCTAACAAAATTCCAAAATTTTTGAATTTATTTTGAAAACCTTAAAACAGTTCCATTGATTCAAATTCCATAATCTATAAAAATTTTTAACTATTCTTATATATTCGTTCACAGCCATGTTGTTACTTTTTATTTGATAAGTTACCTACAAGCATTAAAAAATTCCAGTTTTACAATAGTGGTATCATTAGCACAGGTTCCACTGAATAAATATCAACCATCTACGAACTTTGTAATTACTCTTATTATTTGTCCATAACAGGACCTTACGAGTCGTTTCATATATTACAAGCCATATCTTAGCAATAATTAATCACCACTTTATCTCGTGATAACCATTTTTCTAATATATTACCTTCTATCTCTTCCATTGATAATAGCTAGGTTGGATCATGAATGTACCATTTGTGCACGTGCATTGAACAGATTTAAAACATATATGTGTCTGGTACGTGCCAAGAACTACATTTATTGACTGACGAAAACAGATTTTGAGAAACCTTTATAGCCTTGGAGGAGTTGGAGTTACAGACAGACAGACATATAAACAGATATACAGGTTTCCCAACACTAATAGCATAAACCACCTTTTGGTAATTAACAAACACTCAAGGAATGACATAACTAAGTACCGAAGGACTAAACGAAGCGCAGGCACATAAACTATTTGTAACATAAGTCCAAAATTTTTGAATTACTTTTGAAAACCTTAAAACAGATTCCTTTGATTCAAATTCCATAGTCTATAAATTTTTTAACTATTCTTATGGATTTATTCAAGCCATGATGTTACTTCTTGTTTGATATGTTACCTGCCCTATCTTAGAAGTAAAAATTTCCAGTTTTACAATAGTGGTATCCTTAGCACTGATTCTCCTAAATATATATCGACCATCTTCGAATTTTGTAATTACTCTGATATATTTGCCCATAACAGGTAGTTCCGTGTCTTTTGATATATTACTGCCATAACTTAGTAGTGAATATTTCTTTTATTATAATACTGGTATCATTAGCACAGGTACCCTTGAATAAATATCGACCATCTTCGAACTTTGTACAAGGTGATTCAGTTAATTTCTGACCATTTTACTCGAATGACGTGCATTAGGGATAAACAATTGAAAGAATATGAGCGCCATATCGAATTTCTTAGTAGTTGGAGTTTGTATTGTTGCAACGGCGCTGCATGAAAATCGTATTGTTGAAAAATGGCGCCCGCTTTATCAACAGAGCAGAAATGCAAAGTTGTCGAATGGTATTTCGAGACAAAATCACCTGTAACCGTGCAAAGAAAGTTCCGGAAGGAGTATAAGGCGCACCAGGCAGGCAAGCAATCATGGATTTTGTCAAGCAATATCGTGCCACTGGATGTGTTAACGGCAAGAAAAAAAGCGGGAGCGAAGCTCGTGTTCGAACGCTCTCAGTTGTCGAAAATGTTGGCACAAACTTGGTCGATTCCCCTACCAAAAAATCTATTCGCCGCATATCCATTGAAGAAGGGCTGTCGTATACCACGACGTGGCGAATTTTGAGAAAGGATTTACACCTGTTCCCGTATAAGATCCATGTTTATCAGGAGTTAACAAACACTGGAAGACCGAAGCGACAATAATTTGCGATGGACTTTGGAGCAGAAAAATGGAAGCCAAACTTGTGGATCAGGACATTGTGGACAACCTTTGGGTGTCAGATGAGGTCTTCTTCCATCTGTCTGGTGACGTTAATAAACACAACGTTCGTTTTTGGGGTTCCCAGCACCCTCATGAGATCCATAAATCACCTCTTCATCCACGAAAGGTTATGGCTTGGTGCGCGATTTCCAAAAGAGGCATCATTGGTCCGTTCTTTTTTGAGAGCACCGTAACGTCACAGGCTTACCTTAACATGTTCGAAACCTTCTTCATTCCCGAGCTGCGAAGGAGGCGTATACCGCTTCGACATCAATGGTTTCACACCACTAATGAAGGGCTAGACTTTCTCAATCAGAAATTCGGAAATCGTGTCATTTCAAACAGGTTTCCAGATCGATTCGGGGATGGCTTTCTTTGGCCAACTACGAGTCCTGACCTAAACCCATGTGATTTCTATCTCTGGGGGTTCCTTAAAGACAGTGTGTTCACTACAGCACCAAGAATCCTAGACCAGCTGCGACAAAGCATGGTTGACTGCTGCATCCTTGTGGATGCAGAAATCCTGGATAGAGTTATGAACAACTTCACCATTCGGCTGCGAGCAGTTCAAAACGTTCGTGGTGGCCACATTGAGCATATCATCAAGACTTTTCCACGGAATAAAAACTCTGAACTGCCTAAAATATCACACTGAAATGCTAAGTTTTTAAACATTACCGGGGTCACATGATGCGTGGCCGCTCCATTCCTGGCTTAGACAGAAAAGCATTAGCTGTAAGCCTTATCCATAAGATTAATTATTAAGTTTTCTGATAAGTAAGCATTAAGAAATTTGGTTATACTAAGTGCTCCATATCAAAGATGGTGTTCTATTTGCTTTCTATTTAATTAGCCTCATTGCAAACAACCTCACTGCTGCAAACAGATGGCTTGCCATTGGAACTCAACCAAATCATTGTGATGCCTCCACTACCTCAAATAACTGACCACGAGCAATAGGATAGTGCCCCGATAAGACTTTTGAAAATATTTATTTGGAACTTTGTTTATTTCAATACTTTTCATCCTATCATACTGCAAGTTGTAGTTGATACATAAGAAAATCATTAAATTTAATACATTAAATTCAATTTGTGTGATTTCCCTCTCTGTATTCGGTGATTACTAATTTAGCATAGATTTGCCCGTAACAAATAGCAGTGAAAAGTTCCAGTGGAACAATAGTGGTATAATTTGCATAGTTACCCCTGAATAAATGTAGGCATCTTCCAATTCTGTAAATAATGCTATAACAGGTCGCTCCGAGCGTTTGATATATTGCATGCTATATCTTAGAAGTAAAAAATTCCAGTTGTAAAACACTGGTAACATTTGCAAAGGTACCCTTGAATAAATATCCACTATTTTCGAATTTTGTAATTATTCCTAAATGTTCGTACATAACAGGTCTTTCCGAGTCGTTTGATATATTAGATGCCATATCTTAGAAGTGAAAATTTCAAGTAGTATAATAGCGGTATCATTAGAATAGGTACCCCTTAACAAATGTAGACCATTTTATAATTTTATAATTAAACTTAAATGCTCGTCCATCACAGGTCATACCGAGACGTTTGATATATTACATGCAATATTTTAGCATTGAAAACTTCCAGTGGTACAATTGTCATATCAGCACAGGTACCCTTTAATAAATATAGACTATTTTCGAATTTTGTAATTAAACTTATATAATTCGTTCACAACAGGTCGATCCGAGTTGTTTGATAGATTACATGCCAAATCTTAGAAGTGAAAATTTCCATGAGTACAATAGTGGTATGATTAGCACAGGTACCCTTGTTGAAAGAATATCGACCATCTTCGAGCTTTTTAACTGTTATTCCTAAATATTTGTTCATAACGATTCCTTCCGAGTCGTTTAACTTATAACAAGCCATATCTTGAAAATTGTGAAAATTGTGAAAACAGTAAAAATTATTGAGGATGTCATAAGAGTATCATTAGAGCATGTGACATTGTATCGATTTATTAATGCGCCGAACCATATTTATTAATTGGTGAAAACAGTAATTAATAACCGCTTATTGCCCATCGTTTTGATATATTACTTACAATCTCTGCTATTGAAAATTGCTAAGTGTGATGATGAAGGTACTATATGTGCACGTGCCATTTAACCGATTTAGAAAATATATGTTTCTGGTTCGTGCCATGAACCATATTTATCGACTGACGAAAATAGATTTTTAGAATCTTCAATAGCCTTTGAGTTACAGACAGATAGACAGACAAACAGACAGACACGTTTCCCCACACTGATAGCATAATGCACATTTCGGTAATTAATAATTCATTAAGGAATGACATAGCCAGCGGAACAGAAGTTACTGATTGATTTTGTAATCGTAACAGCCGACTTATTGCGATCAGTGTTGGGATTCTCGTGTGAGAAGAGGGGTAGAACTATCAACTGATCACCACCTTGTTGTCTGCACTTTGCGGTTCTCTGAATCCATGCCAACCAAGCGAAATACTAGGTTCAGACAAATTTGTTGCATCAAATGGGAGGCATTGGAGGATAGAGCTGTGAGTAAAACTTTGCAGATAACGCATCTTCAAGTTTCAAAGAAATACCCAGTGTCATGAACAAAAATATTGTAAACTAAGAGTGTACGCAGTGGAGTGAACATTCAATGACATAAGGCGAAATTCAGCAATAAAAAAAAGTATTTATTACGGACAAAAATAATAAAATATAAAAGAACTAAGATAAATCTTATATCTAAAGGTAAAAGTTAAGCACATTACAACTTTGACGTGAACTTCACACCAACCGTAAAGCCTTCTAGGCTCAGCTTTCAACAGACTTAAAATAATAAAAACACCAAAAACCATCACTACACGATGCTCTCATCGTGAATAACAAAGCCAGAGGTAAGAACACTTTCGCATCCACAAACTAAACAAAAGAGGGACAGCAAGTCACAGTCGAGTAGCACACCACACTTTGCTGCGGCGGAAGCAGGAAAAACACCTGCCTGGCTTTATGCACTTTATAGCAATTCACATACTAAATGGCGATGGATAAATTTATTGATCCTTCTTAATCATTCGAGCCTCCTAAATCTGATAAGAACACTTGGCTCGAAAATACACAACACAAATAGAGCACAAACTAAAATAAACACAATAATGAAACTTTACCCGGGAATGAATGTCACAGTTCAGTACGTCTTAGGGCCGCTCACCAGGTTGAGGGCAGACCGCAACTAAGGACGCATTCTGCAAAATTAAAATAACCATTTTTCATGAAATGGGAACGAGGCAAAATAGGAAAGCTCTTCCGAATACAATTCGTTGCCGAAGCCAGGGCAGCGAGTCTTAAATTAGAAACGTGAACGTTCTAATCCATTAGCACAGGAACACACACTATCGCCTCCTCTTCACTAATACGAAGCCCATGTCGTGCGAAACGTAAGACGACAGACCACATGGCCATAAATCATGCACGAAAGAGGAGTAACGCAGCTCATAAAAACGGAGCTCGGAAAAGCCGCTAATGCCTGTTGGGCGCATAATCCTAAGTGAAACTCGGCACTCACCAGGTAATTGACGCCAGTCCTAATAGTCCAATGCGGAAGCTCGGGAAAATGCACAGCTCCGGTTGAAAGAAGAATCTCAGTAATTCTCCTGCCACGTAGGACCGTTGAGGACTTCGTCGTAGCGGGGTTCTCGCTATTCGACACGCCCATCGACGCACAGGGCACAACGCCCGTCGGAGATGCCGTCGTCGCCTCCTTTGCTTGTCCGCACTCCTGCTTGTCACTCCACGACGCCAACGCGCAGTCGTCCCTTGAAATCACGTTAATCGGGCTCCTCGATTCCTCCGTCCATCTATCCGATACGGCTCCTCCAAAGCAAACTCCCCGATGTCGATTCTCCACGTCATCAACTCGAAAATCCCTCTCTCCACTCTCATTCGTCCTTTGGCGCTGACGTTGTCGCCGACGAGATCTACATCGCATCTTTCTCCTACTCGACGCATAGAAAATGCGAGAGAGAAAGCGCTCGATTCCGTCACTGGAATTCATATTGGCAACGGAATTCCGTGACACCCAGTGATCATGGTACTGTTGAAGAGGAGTGGCAGTTGTTTAAAACTGCTGTTACATTGTGCTGTGGTCGTAAGCGGCTGAGTGTGGCGCAGGGCGGTGAGATAAGGACTGCATGTTGGAAAGATGAAGTCCAAGAAGCTGTCAAAGCAAAGAAGGAAGCCTATTTGCTATGGCTTGCAAATAAGTCAACTTCGAGTCGAGTGCGGTACACTGAGGCACGAAAAGCAGCAGCAAAGAGAGTATCAACAGCTAAAGTCAAGGCCTGGGAGAAGTTCGGGGAGACATTGGAGGCAGACTATGGTTCGGCAAACAAGGTATTTTGGCAGACCGTGAGCCGCCTCCGTGGAAAGAAGTCTCTTTCATCACAAACTATTAAGAGTTCAGATGGGAAGCTTCTGAAAACGGAGGAGAGCGTATTGCATAGGTGGAAGGAATACTTTGCGTCTCTTCTTAATCCGGTGACAGCAGCAACTGAGGCACATTCGGTGCACCTTGGAACAAACAATAGTCACGGTAGTATCACTGAAGCAGAAAACAGATGGGCAATTAAGTCCCTGAATACTGGCAAAGCTGCAGGTGATGATGAAATCCGGTCCGAGATGTAAAAGGCCTTAAATCAGGATGTATCCTATGGCTGACTCGATTGTGTCAGGTTGCTTGTTTATCTGGACAGGCCCCTATGCAATGACAAACAGGAATTTTGAACTCTATCTTCAAAAAGGGAGATCAGAGAGATTGGAACAACTATCGAGGCATCTCTTTGCTCAGCATTCCTGGGAAAGTGTACGTTAAGTGTCTGGAGAAGAGAAGTCGGGAAATAGTCGACTCCAAACTGTTGGGGGAGCAGTGTGGTTTCCGACCTGGCTGAAGCACGACGGATCACATCTTTGCTCTGAGGCAAGTCTTTGAGAAATCCTGGCAGTATGCAAAAGAGGTCTATGCTTGCTTTGTGGACCTCGAAAAAGCATACGACAGAGTTCCTCGGGAGAAGCATTGGCTAGTGTTGCAAGAGTATGGAGTGGATGGGCAATTACTGGTTGCTATCATGTCTCTGTACGAAAGCTCCGAGATGTGTGTCCGGATAAACGGCATTAAGTCAAGACCGTTACCGTGGGTGTTGGACTCCGCCAAGGGTACGTACTGTCGCTCCTCTAGTTCGTTATCTTTATGGACCGGATAGACAGGGGCAGCCGAGGCGATGAGCGTGTTTGTGTGGGGACTGCCTGGTTGTCAGGTTGCTCTTTGCTGACGACCTTGTCCTCCTTGGGTCTTCTCGCACGAACCTTCAGCATGCAGTAGACCCGTTTGCAGCCAAATGTGAAGAAGCTGGGATGAAGAGCAGTGTGGCTAAAACTGAGGTTTTGGTCCTGTCAAGACAGCCTGCTCAGTGCGCTCTCCATGTCAGGGGAGCCTCATTGAGACAGGGGAGCCTCATTGAGACAGGGGAGCATCATTCAGACGAGTGATGGATCGGCAGGGGAAAGAATTGGATGCTCGGATCGGTGCAGCAAGCTATGTCAGACGTGAACTCTGGCGATCCGTGGTAACGAAACGCGAGCTGGGTAACAAAGCCAAGCTCTCAGTCTTCAAATTTATCTTTGTCCCCATTCTCACCTATGGTCATGAGGCTTGGATAATGACCGAAAGAGTGCGATCCTGGGTACAAGGGGCTGAAAAGGGACTTCTGAGAGGTGTGGCAGGTGTCACCCTACTAGATAGAGCGCACAGCAGCACAATGAGGGAGCCTTTGGTTGTTGAGCCGCTACTTCTGCGCATTGAGAACTCTCAGTTGCGCTGGTATGGTGACGTGATACGGATGCCACAAACTGGTCTTCCTAGGCAGTTGTTATTTTCGAAGTCGGTGGGTAAGAGACCAAGGGGTCGGTCCAGAACCAGATGGTTATGTTGTATGTAGCAGAGTGTGGTTTATTTAGCAGACCAACAAAAATAGGCTTTTTACATTGAGAAGATGCATTCGATTTTATTTAAGTAATTAATTAATACGGACAACAATGAGTTTTGAATGCTTAAGAGTAACAATACTTTAAACAATGTAACGTCCACTCAGTAAATATAAAGAAAACATGTCATGAATGACGTAATAATACTGTCTAGATATAACATCGGATAAATTGTCCTCTCAACACTCTCCCTCAATTTTACGATAGTTGAATTGAGTGACTCCCAATCCTATTGTACATTGATTGTGCTTTGGTCCAGATAAAGGTTTCGTAAAGATATCTGCAATCATCATTTCCGTAGGTAAATACTCCAATTCCACAGGTTGGTTTTGCAATACTTCACGAACAAAATGGTATCGTACATCTATATGTTTGGACCTGGAATGATAAATAGGATTCCGCGCAAGTTTATGGGCTCCTTGGTTATCGTTATAGATGACTATTTTCGATGATTTTTCAAAACCCAATTCCTTGAGGAATTTAATTAAATAGACTGCTTCCTTAGCCGCTTCGGATATGCTCATGTATTCAGCTTCGGTAGAGGATAAAGCTACTGAGCGTTGCTTCTGTGACGCCCACGTAATGGCTGCGCCATTTAATATGAAACAAAATCCTGTGAATGAATGTCTATCTGCAATATTACTTCCCCAATCTGCGTCGACATATCCAGTCAAATCTCCTCCTTCATTGGTAAAAGCTAATCCGTAATCAATTGTACCTTTCAGGTAACGAAGTATTCTTTTGGCTGCTGTCCAATGTTCATTTCCATACGAATTATTAAATTGGCTCAATAAACTAACTGTATGAGCAATGTCTGGTCTGGTTACAACCGCTATATACATAAGTGCTCCGACGAGTGACTTGAAAGGAAGGTTTCCGATATTTTCGTCATTGGTTTCCTTATGTTCCAATTTTAAACCAGCTGCCATCGGAGTACGTGCAGTTTTACATTCCATCATACCATATTTTTCGAGTATTTCACGAATATAACCTTCTTGTGTCAAGAATAGTCCATTTTCAATTTGTCGAATTTCAATTCCAAGAATCATCTTTGGCTTTCCAAGGTTTCTGACTTTTAAGTGTTCAGATAGTCCTTTAATAATGAAATCTGCTCTCCCTTGATCTTTTGAGATTATGAGAATATCATCCATAAACTAGCACAAATAAGTCCATATTGTTTTTGTTAGTATATATACAAGGATCTGACTGCGTTGAATTCAATCCGAGTTCACTCAAAATTGTGTTCAGTTTTGAATTCCACATACGACCTGCTTGTCGCAATCCATATAAAGCCTTCTTCAATTTACAGACTTTATGATCACCTCGTAAATTTTGCAGCATAACCCTTGTTTTATGTTTCAAATTATCATTCTTCTCTTCTTGAGTCATTCTTTGAAGCCTTTTTAATAACAGCTCTGGTTTCTGCATATATATTTCTGCATCGATATCACCGTTTAAATATACTGTACATACATCTAATTGAGTGATCTTCATCCCTTTTTCCACAGATAAAGCTAGTAGTGTTCTAAGAGAACTCAATCTCGCTACGGGTGCGAACGTTTCTTGGAAATCTACACCGGGTCGTTGAGAAAACCCCTTCGCAATAACTCTTGCCTTACGTCGCTGTAGAGTGCCGTCAGAATTAAATTTGTTGCATAGGACTGTTCTACATCCTATGATTTTAGCTTTTACTGGTTCATCAACTATATCCCAAGTATCTTTTTTCGATAAGAGACTTCATTTCAGAGTAAATTGCTTCTTCCCATTCAGCCTTATTCGGCCCAGAAATGGCTTCTAAAAATGTGATTTCAGAAGAATACATCGTAGTTTCATCCTCATCAGATTTTTCTTTGCATTCACTCTGTCTGTCGTCATCCATTAGATTATCATGTTGATCATTATCAGAGATTGCACGCACAGGAACTATATTATATTGTTTTCTAGGACGTCCACGTCTACCAGTTAAAACTTTGCGTGGTCTCCCTGGACCTCTCTTTAATTGTGTCTCTTCGTCAACAATTGAATCTTCTTGGTGTGTGTCATGTGGAATATGTTCAGCAACAGGAGAAATTCGATTTGGTCCGATGTCTGTTGTTTTTGATTGATTTGAAGCATTGTCATCATCCAATAAGTTAAACCGTCCGTTTTTTGTTTGGGGTGTAAGGATGTCCTTTTCCTCGTCGTTACATTGGAATTCGTTCAGGAATCTAACATCTCTTGTGATCCTTAACCGTTTTTCACTGGGAACCCATATTCTGTAAGCTTTCGATTCATTCGAATAGCCCACAAATATATCTTCGAGACCTCTGGGTTGGAATTTGTCTTTATTGGGTGACTTATCCAGAAAATAAACTTTGGATCCAAATGTTCTAAAATGTTTTACATCGGGCTTCTTTCCTGTCCATTTCTCGTACGGTGTGCCTTGATCTAAACTCGTTGTAATACATCTGTTCCGTATATAATTGGCTGTTAGAATGGCCTCAGCCCATAAAGAAGGTGGAAGTTTAGACTGCTGGAGCATACAACGTGCTGATTCCACAAGGGTACGATTACGACGTTCAGCCACTCCATTCTGTTGTTGTGTGTATGTTGTAGTTAGTCGACGTCGAATTCCAGAGTTCCTTAAAATTGTATCCATTTCTTGATTACAATATTCTCGACCATTGTCTGACTGTAGAGCTTTAATTCTTCGACCTGTCTCTGTCTCAACAAGATTCTTATATCCAACAAATTTTGATGCCACTTCATTTTTATTTTTCAAGAAATAAACATGACAATAACGACTATAATCATCAGTCAATGTCATAAAATATTTAGCTCCACCTTGAGATTCTATACGCATTGGACCACACAAATCTGAATGCACAATATCCAAACAATTTTGTGATATTTCAGTTCTCGTTGGGAACGGTAAACATGTTAATTTGCTTGTTAAACAAGTTTCACGTGGCTTTATATATTTAACATTTTTTAAATGTAAATTGTTGACATCTTTGTTTTTTGACATTAGAATCAAGTCCTTGTAATTTAGATGACCAAAGCGCTCGTGGCATATTTTTGCATCAAGTTGCTGATTTTTTGAAGTAATGTATACTTGTTCATGTTTTTCTTCCAAGTAAAATAAATCTCCTTTACAATGAGCAACCAGTCTTACAAAGCCCTGAGAATCCTTTACTTCAGCACTGTTTTTCTTAAAAGTAACTTCATAGCCTTTGTCCACGATTTTTGCAACGGATATGAGATTTACTCTAAGATCCGGAACATATAAGGCATTTTTTAACGTTAACAGTTTCCAGTTGTCTTCATTATCCCTATTTAAGGTTGAAATTTCAACGTCCCCTTTTGCTTTAACTTCAGTAGTTGCTTTATTAGCTAATTTAATTTCATTGTCTACTTCAGTTGATTGGATAAATAATATATCATTATTGCACATATGTGAAGTACAACCACTGTCTAAGCACCAATTTCCAGGACTGTTTTGTTCATTCCAGATGCATAAAGCTTCATGCGAGTTATCTATGAAATTCGCATTGGCATTAACTTTTGCTTTTGAAAAACAATTGGCTGCCTTATGTCCCACTTTACCACAGTAGTTACATTTTTATTTAATTTTTGGTATATTTGATCTTCTCTTACAGCTTTCTTTATTTCTGCTTGTATCATAGTTTGAAGAATTACGGTTTTTAGGATTAATTGGGAAATCTTTAAGAATCAACGCATTGTTTCCATTATTAGAGGAGCCTGCACTCCGTGCATCATATTCCTCAGCAATTTTTATTCTTAAAGTGTCTATACTCGGTAATTCGTCACGGGATTCTATTGCGCAACGAAAATTCTCATAGTTATTTGGTAGACTGTGCAATAACATAATGGTTAACATATCACCATCTAATTTAACGTTCATGTCACGAAGTTTATCCACTGTATCAAAGAAAGTTGATAAATGCTCTCGAACATCACCATTATTTTCTAATTTGCATTGTAAAAGCTTCTTTAATAAGTTAGATTTGCGGGCTGGCCCTTTGGATGCAAATATTGATTTTAATTTTTCCCAAACATCTTTAGAAGTATCGCAACCACGAATTAATTTTAATTCCGATGGACTAATGGATAATATAATGTCGGACTTAGCTTTACCTCCTTCTTTTATCCATAGCAGTTGTGCCTCTTGTGACACCAGAAGATCCTGTCCTTCACCTTGAATTTTGGGTTTTGTTTCTTCTCCGCAAACATACTTCCAAGTGTCATTCTTCACAAGTAATGCTTCGGCTTGAATGCACCATGTATCATAGTTATGGCGCGTCAGCAGTTCCAGCCTCGTTGAATTCACGATGCTTGTCATATTGCTTCTTCAACAGCCGTTAAGTTATTTGACGTAAACGATTATCGTTCTTTATATGATATCTACGCAGTGAAACCGTGTACTGGGCCCATAACCTGTTGTATGTAGCAGAGTGTGGTTTATTTAGCAGACCAACAAAAATAGGCTTTTTACTTTGAGAAGATGCATTCGATTTTATTTAAGTAATGAACGGGACTCACGCGCAGTTTGCGCGATAATTAGTTTTATCAAATTAAATTCATTCAAATTGTTTCGTTTGATGAACTCACATTTTCTCTCCTTTATTCATAGTTTTGTGATTGAATGATGATAAAAATTGTTGCTCAGACAACAATAGTCAGGTGGCTTTTCAGTTCCGGCGTGTGTTTTAAGTGAGCGCCAACAATGCTTAAACGTGCAACAACAATGCAAAACTGTTTCCGTGACGAACCCACATGTTCTCCTTTATATATAGTTGGATTAATTAATACGGACAACAGTGAGTTTTGCATGCTTAAGAGTAACAATACATTAAACAATGTAACGTCCACTCAGTAAATATAAAGAAAACATGTCATGAATGACGTAATAATACTGTCTAGATATAACATCGGATAAATTGTCCTCTCAACAGGTTAGACTACATGGACAATCTGAGTTCGAGTCGCTTGGGTATTATCAGGGAGGACTTGCGCCCGATGGCGGACGATCGCGATCGCTGGAGATCCTCCATATGGCTGCTGCTCCGCGGCCCTAACGGATAAGCGGGTTTGAAAAGTAAGTAAGTAAAAAATTGGGGAGGGGGGTTTAAAGTGAGATAAAAGGGTAAAAATAGATGATCTCACATAAAAGGGTAAAAATAGATGAACGGCTTCTGCTACTTACCTATACCTTCCTCGGGAGGATTTACTATTTGTTTTAGCTTGAAAATATTATTTGTACTTTGCAAAATACATGTTTTATTTTACAAGTTACATTTTTTATTTTGCAAACAGTATTTTTAAATTTGAAGAATCCATTTAAAAATTCACCAAAAATTGTATTATACAACCTCAATTTTAATGTCGGAATATATATTTTTTATTTTTTGGAAAATTACATTTTTAAATTCCGCAAATGCATTTCTGCAAAATACATTTTTAATTCTGTAAGTTGCATTTTGAAAAAATGCAGTCACAAAAAGCTGCAAAAAATGTAAAGTATAGATGAAATAAATTTGTTAAATAAAATTCATTTATCAATACACAGTAACGCCTTATTTTATTTCACACAGAACACTTTCGGAATTTATCTCTTGAAATAATTAAATTGCTAAATCTAAGATATTTATATTGGCTTTGTGACAATTTGCTTGGTTAAATATTTTATAATAATTAGTAATTAAACTTTATTGACTTAATAAAAATTACCAAGGCTATAAAACACTGGCAGAAGGAAAAAAAAAACCAAAAACAAAAGAAGATGGGGTGGCCAGCAGGTTGTCGAAAGTGTACACGATTAAGCATGTACAGGAGAAAACGTGCATAATAACGATTTATTCCGGGTTTTTTTCATCATTTTGAGTTGTTTGATATACTACTTGCTATATCTTATTTTTTTTATTTTTTTTTATTTTTTTTTTATTTAGGTATAATAAGGCTTATCGATGTATCTCGAAAGAATAATGAATGCTCACAAGAGACAAGATACATCGAAATTAACACGTAATTGGGAAAAATAAAATTGTTTCTATAAACGAAAATTATTACAGATGTACATGATAATACTATTTTGAATCACTAATTTTTCTTTTTTTTTTACAATACAAATAATTACGAGTTTTTTTTTACATGATTGTTAGTTTTTTTATACTATACAAATATTTTTATACTATACAAATATTTTTTTTATATGATTGTTAGTTTTTAATATTTTTAAAGAAATTTAAATACAAAGGATATATAAAAGTATATAAAAACCTAAAATTATCTCTTTATATACAATGTAAAACTTTATATGAAAAATATTGGTGAAAAAAAATCAAAAATTATTAAAATCTATAAGGCTATTTAACCAGCACTTAATTTTCTTCTTAATAATATATACATTTTTTTTATTACAGTCTTTAATAACGGGTAAAGCGACTACGGGATCGGGTGCTGTCAATCGGCACTTGGAACGTATTCTCCATGACAGGAAAAGAATCAGAGTTAGTGGAGGAAGCCAAACGGTATCGACTGGATATCATAGGTATTACCTCTACAAAACGTCCGGGTTCTGGAACTGTGGACTTAGAAGGAGGGTGGAAGCTTTTCTACTCTGGTGTCAACCCTAACATGACTGCCCAGGCGGGAGTGGGGATACTCACAAGTCCCCGGCTGGCAGATTATGTTGCAGATTGGACCCCTTTAGGTGGAAGACTTTGTCTCCTGAGGCTTCAGATAGGGAAACGGTCTCTCTCTCTCTATTCGTTGCATATGCTCCGAATGCAGTCACAGAGTACCCACTTTTTCTAGATGAAGTTGATGCTGCTCTTAGCAGGAGAGGGAGTGCAGATTCTGTCATCCTGATGGGCGACTTCAATGCACACGTAGGGGCTGATGACCAAACGTGGAGGGGCGTGATTGGGAGGAATGGTGACCCCGATTTAAATGCAAATAGGAGGTGCTTGTTGGATCTCTGTTGCAACAATGGACTTTCCATCACAAACACCTTCTTCCAGCACAGGGATGTCCATAAGTATACCTGGTACAGGGATGCAATGGACCAGAAGTCACTGATTGATTTTGTAATTGTTTCAGCTGACTTATTCCGATCAGTGTTGGATACTCGTGTGAGAAGAGGGGCAGAACTATCAACTGATCACCACCTTGTTGTCTGCACTTTGCGGTTCTCTGAATCCATGCCAACCAAGCGAAACACTAGGTTCAGACAAACTTGGCGCATCAAATGGGAGGCACTGGAGGATAGAGCTGTGAGGAAGACCTTTGCAGATAGCATATCTTCAAGTTTCAAAGAACTACCCAGTGATCGTGGTACTGTTGAAGAGGAGTGGCAGTTGTTTAAAACTGCTGTGATTACTTCGGCTTCATTGTGCTGTGGTCGTAAGCGGCTGAGTGTGACGCAGGGCAGTGAGAAAAGGACTGCATGGTGGAACGGTGAAGTCCAAGAAGCTGTCAAGGCAAAGAAGGAAGCCTATTTGCTATGGCTTGCAAATAAGTCAACTTCGAGTCGAGTGCGGTAAACTGAGGCGCGAAAACCAGCAGCAAAGACAGTATCAACAGCTAAAGCCAAGGCCTGGGAGAAGTTCCGGGAGAAATTGGAGGCAGACTATGGTTCGGCAAACAAGGTGTTCTGGCAGACCGTGCGCCGCCTCCGTGGAAAGAAGTCTCTTTCATCACAAACTATTAAGAGTTCAGATGGGAGGCTTCTGAAAACGGAGGAGAGCGTATTGCATAGGTGGAAGGAATACTTTGCATCTCTTCTTAATCCGGTGACAACAACAACTGAGGCATACGAGGTGCACCTTGGAGCGGAGAATAGTCACGGTAGTATCACTGAAACAGAAGTCAGATGGGCAATTAAGTCCCTGAAGACTGGCAAAGCTGCAGGTGATGATGAAATCCGGTCCGAGATGTTAAAGGCTTTAAATCAGGATGGTATCCTGTGGCTGACTCGAATGTGTCAGGTTGCTTGGATATCTGGACAGGCCCCTAAGCAATGGCAGACAGGAATTGTGATCCCTATCTTCAAAAAGGGAGATCAGAGAGATTGCAACAACTATCGAGGCATCTCTTTGCTCAGCATTCCTGGGAAAGTGTACGCTAAGTGTCTGGAGAAGAGAAGTCGGGAAATAGTCGACTCCAAACTGTCGGGGGAGCAGTGTGGTTTCCGACTTGGCCGAAGCACGACGGATCACATCTTTGCTCTAAGGCAAATCTTTGAGAAATCCTGGGAGTATGCAAAAGAGGTCTACGCTTGCTTTGTGGACCTCGAAAAAGCATATGACAGAGTTCCTCAGGAGAAGCTCTGGCAAGTGTTGCAAGAGTATGGAGTGGATGGGCAATTACTGGTTGCTATCATGTCTCTGTACGAAAGCTCTGAGATGTGTGTCCGGATAAATGGCATTAAGTCAAGACCGTTCACCGTGGGTGTTGGACTCCGCCAAGGGTGCGTACTGTCGCCCATCTTGTTCATTATCTTTATGGACTGGATATACAGGGGCAGCCGAGGCGATGAGCGTGTTTGTGTGGGCGACTGCCTGGTGGAGAGGTTGCTCTTTGCGGACGACCTTGTCCTGCTTGGGTCTTCTCGCACGAACCTTCAGCATGCACTAGACCGGTTTGCAGCCGAATGTGAAGAAGCTGGGATGAAGATCAGTGTGGCTAAAACCGAGGTTCTGGTCCTTTCAAGATAGCCTGCTCAGTGCGCTCTCCATGTTAGAGGAGCCTCATTGAGACAGGTGGAGAAATTCAAGTATCTCGGGATTGCATTCACGAGTGATGGACGGCAGGAGAAAGAATTAGATGCTCGGATCGGCGCAGCAAGCTGTGTCAGACGTGAACTGTGGCGATCCGTGGTAACGAAACGAGAGCTGGCTAACAAAGCCAAGCTCTCCGTCTTCAAATCTATCTTTGTCCCCATTCTCACCTATGGTCATGAGGCTTGGGTAATGACCGAAAGAGTGCGATCGCGGGTACAAGCGGCCGAAATGAGATTCCTGAGAGGTGTGGCAGGTGTTACCCTACTAGATAGAGTGTACAGCAGCACAATAAGGGAATCTTTAGGTGTTGAGCCGCTACTTCTCCGCATTGAGAGATCTCAGTTGCGCTGGTATGGCCACGTGATACGGATGCCGCAAACTAGTCTTCCTAGGCAGTTGTTATTTTCCAAGCCGGTGGGACCAAGGGGTCGGCCTAGAACCAGGTGGCTAGACTACATGGAGAATCTGGGTTCGAGTCGCTTGGATATTACCAGGGAGGACATGCGCCTGATGGCGGAAGATCGCGATCGCTGGAGATCCTCCATAGGGCTGCTGCCCCCGCGACCCTAACGGATAAGCGGGTTTGAAAAGTAAGTAAGTAAGTAAGTAAGTCTTTAATATCATTTGGCATTAAATTGTACATACGGATACTCATATAATCTGTTTGATGACAAGCGAAGGAATGTTTCACTCTTGGGATGTCTATGCATTGTTGTGCGTTTCTTAATGCATATTGAATAGTTCTGTATTTTGGTTTATTTTCATAATAAAATTTTTGTGAATATCTTCCTAAACAGTGTAAGTATAATTTTCGTAAATCTAAAATTTCTGGATTTGGAGTTTTTTGGAAATTGCTAACAGTAGATTTTTGTAAGGCTCTAAGTGGTTTTAAATAAGTTGTATAAGTTCCTCCCCATATAACAATCATATGAAAATTTTTGAGGGTGTCATAAGTATACCATTAGAACACGTGCCATTGTATCGATTACGACCATTTTCAAAGTACTTTATTCGCGGAACCATATATAGTTATTTGAGGAAAACAGTAATTAATAACCGCTTATATTTCGTCATTACGATTTGTTTAATGTATTAATTAATATCTCCTAACTTTGAAAATTGCTAGGTGGAGTCATGAAGGTACCATTTATGCTGGTGCCATTGAACCCATTTAGAAAATACGCGTACTTGTGTCTGGTTCGTGCCTTGAACCATATTCATCGACTGACGAAAACTGGTTTTGAAAATCTTTTATAGCCTTGTAGGAGTTAGAGTTACAGAAAGACAGACAGACACACAGAGAGACAGACAGACACGTTTCCCCACACTGATAGCGCAAAACACATTTTGGTATTTAATAAATAAATCATCAACTTTGGAAAAGTCATTAGCTAGATGGAGTCTTGTTAAGAAAAAAATCTTGAAGAAAGTCATGATGATGAAACTTGAAGAAAAAAAGCATATAACTCGTAAAACGATTTTCAAATATGCTGAAAAGAAGAATAGAAAAATTTGTTCTCTAATGTTACAGTAATATTTTTATTTACAGCAATTTCGAAAACTGCATGTAAATTTACGTATTCGATTGCAGCGCTCACTCGAATCTTTCGAAACACACCGCAATGAGAAATGATCGAAACGCACATCTAAATGTTTTAAACTACTGGGCCTATGTTCTTTTCACTGCTAGAGCCATTCATCCCTTCTTAATCAAAAATCATTGTTTCAAAGCATTGTCGGGAAAAATCTTTTAAGAATTCCAAGGAACTTCACCTGTGACGCAGATGTAATTTTAAATTTGAATATTTCACTTTTTCTTGCACTTGGTTTAAATAAATAATGGAAATACTTTTGACTCTATCCGCATTCAGATCATTTTTAAATATAGGCTCTTCTTCTGCTCTAGCCTATGTATTTACAGTCACACGAGGAACAATTAATTTCATATATTCCCGACTTCTCTACTTTACCAATTCTATCTTTCGTGTTCCCTAGTAGATTTTTAAGGCTATGGCTACTCTTATATGCTACCTTGAGGCCATATACCTAACATATCTTCTCTAAGTCGCCAGTTAATTTTCGATTGTAGGGAAGACCTATGAATTTCCCTTTCTCTTGGTTATTCTGTAGTGTCATAATGTCCTTTAACTTCTTTTTGAGAGCGTGTTTTTTAATCAATTTGTCAATCATAACTTCTTTGTATTCAATGAAGATGGCTGCCTCTTTAATCCGGTGGATGTCCTCTTGTTTTTTATCTTGTACCAAAAGAGTGTTCATCATTCTATTGATCATATGGTTGAAGGCTGATAGTTTGTGGCTAAAGCTATGGTTGGATTTGGCATTGATATACGCAGGGAAAGTAGTTAGGTTTCCTGTAGATATCAAATTTGAGTTTCCCTTCATCTCTCAGTATAACTAAGTCCAAGAATGGTAAAGCTCTATCTTTCTCTTTCTCAACAGTGAAGGTAATGGAGGGGGATAACTTGTTGAGACCTTCCACAAGCAAATCTAGTTGTTGTATATCGACTATGGCGAAAATGTCGTCCACATATCTATACCAGGTTTTGGGGAAATAAGGTAGAGTGGACATTGCCAAGTTTTCTAAATGGTTGAGGAAAAGGTTAGCAAGGAAGGGACTTATGCTGCTGCCCATTGGGGTTCCCTTCTCCATTTTGTAAAAATTGTTATTAAACTGAAATACATTATTAAAACAGCATAATCTACAAAAGAGCATCAAGTCTCTAACTTGCGCAAGGGGTAAGTCATTATCATCGAGGCAATCTTCTAAGATGCTAAGGGTTTCTTTAATTGGTATACTGGGAAACATCGATACTACATCAAATGAAACGAGGATGTGGTTGTCAGGGATGGAGATAGGCTGTATTTTACTGGTGAGTTCTAAACTGTTCTTAATAGAGAAGTTTTGGCCACAAAGTTTCAAATCTTTAAACTTATCATTAAGGATCGCCGCAATAATACTCGTTGGGGAACCAGTATTATCGATTATTGGCCTCATGGCATTGCCACGTTTATGCGTCTTAGGTAAACAGTATAACTTTGGCAAGCGAGGATTACAGGGAATTAGATTATGAGTAAATCTATTTTTGAAGATTGACTTACAGTTTGCGATGCATTCTTTAGTCTTCTTAACAAGGTAATCCAGAGGGTTTTGGTCGATTTTATTGTATTGTTCTTGTGCGATGAATTCTTCCACGCCTTCTACATACGTGGATTTATTTAGGATGACAAGATGGGTTGCTCTTGTCATCTTTTAAATAATAGCAATCTTTGGCTTTAAGTTTCCTAATGATATTTCTTGTTTCTCTATACAATTGCTCATTTTTGTGATGAACTCCTTTTTCTAGATTTTTATGAATCTGGTAACGGCATAGGGTTTGGAACTCAGCTTTTTGTTTTTTATTAAGGTAATGGGAGCCTTCACTTAACGTGCTTAAGAGGGTTACTAGGTCTTCTTTAAAGTGGGGAATTGAGAATCTAAGACCTTTGTTAGGCGTCTCTAATTCTTTATCTGAGAAACTAATGTTAGACTTGTTGATGACAACTTTATACTGTGTGTTGGAAACCATCTGGATAGAGTCAGGAGGTTTTTTTAAAGATAGCAGGATTTATCCGTTCAAGTTTCTGTTTAATATTTCGGGTTTTATAATAGGCTTTGTGGCTGTTGACAAATTGCACTTTCCTAAGGAAAGCGTCAAAAACAATAAGGTGTAACTTTTTGCTTGAGAGTAGATAGATTTTATATGCTTCTAATTCAGCATTAGCTATGGAACTATAAGACTTTTCAATACATAGGTTTAGGTAGTGAAATTTGGCGTTATTAATGACTTAATCTAACAGGGGGGATATACCTCTCTTCTTAAAGAGCTTAAGGTTCCTAATAAAATTGGGTAGGGTGCCCTTAGTTCGACACTGGGTAAGGAAAAATATATTGGCTTTCAAGGATCTAATGCGGTCATTAAGTTTAAAAAACATTTTGCCCAACACAGGATCCCATAACCAAGGGTAGGGGGTTAGTCTGAACCTATTAGGTCTAAATGAGGCTGTGAGGCCATGATAACTAAGCTAAAGAATAAATTAAAAACTGACCTTACGAATCTGTGGATGCTAGAATACATGAGAGAGAGAAAGGAGACTCCACTTGTCCACAAGAACATTTTAATACACCATATATGTATACATTTCGGTCACAATGTGGCCTTCTTCAGTATGACTCAGGTTACACAAGTTCAGATACAAGTTTATATAAAGAGGAAGGATCAATCAGAATGCAGGGCATCATGTTTGGTTTACAAAAGAGGGGTAATTCAGGATTGGAGTGCAGCAATACGGCGTGGTAGTGAGTCTGCAAGTCCCTGGTACACTTCTGGAGGCAGTTGACACCAGATAGTCTGCAGAGCCGAAGATAGTTGCTGCCCGTTCGTGGGCGGATGATCCAGTGCCCGGAGCCTGACTTCAACAGCATCCCAGATATGCTCGATGGGATTCATGTCAGGGCTCCGGGCTGGCCAGCTCAGTCGTTGCACCTCTCCTGCATGCTCCTCGAACCATTCGCGGACGACATTGGAGCGATGTGGTGGAGCATTGTCATCTTGAAAGACTGCTACGTCGTCAGGGTGTTGAAATGTCAAAAACGGGTGCAGATGGTCTCCGATGAGTTGACGATACCGTGGACCATTCAACGTTTGGTCCAGGATAACCAGAGGGCCCATTCCAAACCAGGAAAATGCACCCCAGACCATCACTGACGCCCCACCACCCTGTACTACCACCTGTTGGCATGCGGGATCCATCGTTTCGTGAGGTCTGTGCCACACACGGTGCCTCCCATCAGCGTGGTACAGTTGATATCGTGACTCATCTGACCATATGACGTTACGCCACTGTTGCAGAGTCCAGCCAAGATGGTTGGTGGCAAATGCACGCCGGAATGTCCGATGATGCTGGGTAAGCATTGGCGCCCGTGTAAGGCGACGGCTGCCAAACCCGAGGGCATGCAGATTCCGACGGATTGTCCACCGAGAGACGTTTCTAGTGCGGCCAGTATTCAACTGGTCTATCATTTGCTGCACTGTTGCGCTCCTGTCTCTCTGAATCATTCGTCCCAGGTGTCGCTGGTCACGATCATTCAGGGCAGCTGGACGCCCGGCATGGTGCCTGTTGTGGACTGTGATGCCTTCATCCAGCCATTCCCGATACACCCTGGAGACAGTTGAGCGGGGAAAGCCAAATTCCTGCACCACTGCCGAAATGGAACATCCCATGCGTCGGGCACCTACTATCATACCCCGTTCAAAAGACGTCAACTCGCGACGACGTTCCATTTTTGATTAATCACTTATCCAAGCTCTTCCCACAACGTCTAATGGTCCATTACCAGAATCCGTTACCCCTGTGAATTCGTGAGCCATGCTCATCAATCAATGTGCTTGCTATCCCATGAGTTTTGCTAACTCAGTGTATATAATCGGACGCTTTCATGCTGACTCGTTGATGGATGAGTACTTATGTACAATTATCTAGGACCCGGCGTTGCCCGGGATAATTAAACATGGTAGGTAAACAGAACAATCTCAAGAAGTTAAATTATTACACAAATTGGTTAAATAATAACTCAATGAATAGAACACAGAGCGAAGGGACTATCCATTCTATGAAAAATCCGAAAAACAGGAATTCTAGGTGATATATCCGTGGCTCTGACTCTGTTTTTTGAATACATTTTTTACATGCTTACAATGGTTGGAACTCTCCAAGTATGCCATTGCTAGGCCTTGATAACTTCTTCGTCACGTAATCTTACTTTAGATGTACACTTGCTGTTGTTGCAATTCCCACTCTTCTCTCGATGTCTTGATGCAAAACTTAACCATTCATTACTTTGTGTAATCTAGCGGTCGCCGATTCTTCTATTTACTCGCTTACCATTTGCTCAATACAGCACGGAGCTAAAGGAGTGCTTGCTCTGTCTTTCCACTCTTTCTCAATAGTCTGCTATCTCTCCACTATCTCCAGTAACTGATCATTTTTTAAAGATTTTCAAGAAATTGTTAATTACTAAGAACTCTCATTTCTAAGAAAAGCGTTAATAACAGGAATTCTATGCATTGTTACAAATTGAAACTTATCTATGTTGCACAAACTTTACCTTGCATTGTTGGTCATGAGATATATATTTTATATCCTTGCATAGTGTTGGTGCATTGCGTGTTGATACCACTGTTGATACCGATTGTTGCGCGAACTTTTCCTTGCATTGTTGGTCATGAGATATCTCTTATTTATATGACCTGCCATCATCATGAATATAGTTTTATTATCGATAGTTATTATTTTTTCGAAATCTGAGGTAGACAGTGATCTTCCTCATGCTTGAAAGTATGCAAAATTTCTTCAAGATCGGAATAATACTGTAGATTTGTATTAGAAACAAACCCACCCACAAACATCCTCCTTTATATACAGAGTGTATCAAGTTTGTGACATGTTGATGTCAGTTAGGGTTGCATATGTCCGACGGGAAGGGAAAATAGTGAACGACTGGTCATGGGAGGGATGTGCGCGAGTGTTATGAGCGATGCTTTGTTTTGTTGTTTTGATTGTTGTGAGCGGTTTGTTTGCAGTTTGTTTCTGTTTGGATGAATAGGATGTGTTCGGTTTGTGGTGGATCGTGTTAGTTAGTTTGT
>JAHWFO010022513.1:541309-586745 GCA_023313115.1 Rhysida immarginata
TATATTTAGTTCATTTAAAATGAGATTCAGGGCTTAATAGTATTTTACCTAGCTATGCAGGAAAGTGGCGGTGTTGGCAGGATGATGGCGGCCATTGTGTGTTCGATCTGAGGGAGAGTGGCCGAGTCCAGCGATGACAACTTTGACCGTGAGTTTGGAAAGAATACTACCAAGTGAATGAAGATGTTTGTGCATTTTAGATGACGACTGGGGTGAGTAACTTTTAAACTGTTTGTCAACTTGCGCTTTTGAATGCGTCCGCTCTGAAGCCCCCCAAGTGCGGAAAACATTCGTGTAGATAAAACAGTAAAGTCTAGCCACCTGAAGTGCCACTAGAATGCGACTAGAAAAAAATAGTTCCAAAATTTATCACTAGATGGCGCTGTAAGCGGCATAACGGAAGCGGATTCAGCTAGAAGTGACATTTTGAATTGAAATACGACGGCTTTGGCATGATGTTTTTACATTAAAGTTGGTCAAGGAATGCAATTGACACTAAAACAAGTTAAACATGATTTTTTTTTTTATTATACAGTACATAATATGCCGCTTACAGCGCCATCTAGTGATAAATTTTGGAACTATTTTTTTCTTATCCCATATCAAATGCCCCTTCTTCAAGAATGCTCAGTCCAAATTTGAAGTCATTCGGACTCATGGTTGTTTTTTTATAGCATTTTTACAAAGGGACTTTAATTATAATCACCTTGTAGATAGATGAACCACAAACATTTTTTTAATTCAATTAAGTGAATAAAAATAGTGACGATTATAATAATTTGTGTGTTTTTTTCTTAGGCTACACAATTGCAATATCCTTTAAACTGGCTTTAAACAGCTTACTGGCCGCTAGCTTTAAAAAAGGTCACACATGAAAACGAGACTTTAAAGACTTCTTATTATTAGGCTATGGCTTAGCTTTCATGGCTGCAGTGACGCAATTGTTTAGCGCGTTGGTGGTCTGAGCCAAAGGTTCCTGGTTCGAATCGAGGCTGCAGAATTTTCTTTCCTATTTTTCATCAATAATTTGACCAGCTGAGGTTGGCGTACAATAATAACCTTCACTGAACATCTTATGATTTATTCCTTAATGAATTTTACGCTTTAGGAAAGATAGTCCCTACATGCGGACGAGGTAACTGCTCCAACCAAGCCCTAAGATCATGTAAATAGCAGTTAGCTTTCATGGCTGCAGTGGATCAATTAATTGGCGCGTTGGCAGTCTGAGCCAATTTTCTTTCCTATTTTTCATCAGTAATTTGACCAGCTGAGGTTGGCGTACATTAAAACCCCTCACTGAACATTTTATGATTTAGTTACTGATTATTTATTTATTTATTCTTAATTTATTCTTTTAGACATTCTTGTAGTCTAAGAGTGGATTAATGTATCAAGGATAACAGAGATAACTTGTTTAAATATTACTAAACATTTAATACTTAAAATATATTGCTTTGGAAAAGAAATATATATACCAGGTGGGCAAGAAATAACGTGAGGTGTTCAGAGCTAGCTAGCGGGAATTCTATTAGGCCAAATGCAGTACATTTTGGTGTATATACTTAGTGTAACATGCAGTTTTGATTTCTGCAAAAAAATAGTACCAAAAGTCGCCATAGGGGGCGCTTATTTTAAGAAAACAATGAATACCTAATTGTCAAATGAACAAATACCGTACAAACCAACTTTAGTAACAACAATAAACAATGTTTTATTTTTAATTACAAATGTGTTTCAATATGACCACCAGTGTGCTGTTCCAATAGCTGCATGCGCTACACGACATTTTCTACGGCAGCTCGCAGCATATCTGCATTAATTAGTCTGATATGTAACGTTATTTGATCCTTAAAGGTTGAGAGGTCAGGAACATGAGCTTGATACACAAGGGTTTTCAAATATCCCCATAACCAAAAATCACAAGGGTTGAGATCAGGCGACCTGGGTGGCCATACCATGGGAAATGCACGACTAATTATTCTGTTGTCTGAAAAACGTTCTCGCAAGATCTGCTGCACCTGACATCTGATGTGCGGTGGCGCACCATCCTGCATAAAAGTGGTAGAAACCAGACAACCCTTTTCCTGCAATCGTGGTATCACAAAATTGTCAAGCATATCGGCATACCTGGCAGAATTGACGGAACAAGTCACCGGTCCACGAGGACGGACTTCTTCAAAAAAGTACGGGCCGATGATGAAAGAAGCAGTAAAGCCGCACCATACTGTTAGTTTCGGTAAATGCATAGGAGTTGGCAGACACACTTGTGGATTTGATGCAGCCCAAATACGGCAGTTGTGGGTATTGATATCCCAATTCAAATAAAAATGTGCCTCATCACTCCATAAAATTTGTCATGGCCATGCATCATCCACTTCCATACGTGCTAAAAATCTCAACGAAAAGTCAGTTCGGGTACGTTCATCTCCAGGAAGCAATTGTTGAACAGGTGTGAGTTTGTAAAGATAAAATGTCAATATCTTATGCAATATTTTCCTCATCGTCGAATATGGGATATCTGTTTGGCGTGCTATTGCGTGTGCGCTGCTGTTACCCTGTACAATAGTCATCTCCTGTTCGAGAACAGCAGTTGCAACTTCTTCAACGTGTTGCTGCCTGATTCGGTTGCATCCCCGGCCTGGTTGCACTGACGATCCATGTTTCATCGATGTAAACAATAGGACGATTTTCTTCTCTAATTTTTTTCATATTTCTCAGGTATCTACCTCTCCACGCATTGATGTCTGATCGTTCAATTAACATGGATCGTTTATTTTTCCTAGAGTTCCGGTAGTTTCAAATCGTTCAATCATTTTCCGTAAGTTAGTTATGCTCATCGGTCCTCTTCGTAACGTTTTCAATCGCTGGAGTTCACGAAGGGCAGCACTTGCATTGCCGCTCTTCTGATAAAACAACTTGACTAATAACGCCCGGTCAGGCAGAGTAAGCGTCATCGTCAGGCCATTCGTTCGTGAATGATAGGAAATCCTCAGCCTTGCCTTTTATTATCATGATTGCTCAACACGGAACGCGCTTATGCAAATGTATTCATTGTTTTCTTGAAATAAGCGCCCCCTATGGCGACTTTTGGTACTTTTTTTGCAGAAATCGAAACTGCATGTTCCACTAAGTATATATACCAAAATGTACTGCATTTGGCTTAATAGAATTCCCGCTAGCGAGCTCTGAACACCTCACGTTATTTCTTGTCCACCCGGTACATTAACATTCGTTAACATCAGCTTTTTTTGCTTCTTTTCATCACTTAGCAACGACAGCAATAGGAACATATCAAATTACAAACAATTTTTGACATGATGTAACTCTAACCACGGCCTCCTATAAATTACCAGGCCTGAACATGACGTCAAGAATGTATTGTTGAAGCACTAAGATTGTGACGTTGAACTAACTTCTGTAATAGCACCACCAGTTTGACGTAACAATGTTTTATCTTTTCCATGTTCAGGCCTGGTAGTTTCTAGAAGGCCGTGCTCTAACTCGCTTAAAATAAACAATGCAATAACCTTCTCAATTACAATCAAACGACTATCTCCACAAATGCCTCCTTTCGTTCAATTGTAATCTCAACATATAATCTAATCACAATCAGTCAGGTTCACATAACATCCAGGTTAATAAATCTTTCGTCATGATATTACCACTCAAATCCTTTGTTAAGATATCCGTTTCCAATTCTTCTGAATTTCGATGAATAACATTAATTTCTCCTTTTTCCACTTCATCTTTCACGAAGTGACATCTTCTGTTAATATACTTGTTGCGCATTGTGATTTTTAAATTTCTGACCCAGTCAATTACAGATTGACTATCCGTGTAGATTATATTTGATCTTTTTACTTGATCCAAACAGTTTAGTTCTTCCAGTAATTGTATAAACCATTTACATTTGAATGTGGCGTCACAAAGACTCATAAGTTCCGCCTCCATAGTTGACATTGCGACAAGCTTTTGTTTATTGGCTTTCCAACACACAACATTATTCCCTAATTTTTACCAAATATCCTCCAAATGACTTAGCGTCCTTCGTTGTGTTCCACCATGCATCTGTGTGCACATTTAAATTTCCGTTGTTTTGTGAATCTTCAAAGTCAAATTTCTCGTTCCTTTAAGATAACGTAGTATCCTCTTTAATGCGTTCTGATGAATTTGTCGCGGATCTCTGGAATATTGAGCTAGCTGACTCACTGTGTAGGGGAGATCAGGTCGGGAACATGTGACAAGATATCTCACACTGTCTAGCATCTCCTGATAAATTGTCGCATCCGCTTGGTGGAACCTTCATAATCATCTATTTCTGTCCTACAATCTCAGGGGGTTTTGACTGGATTGCAGTTTTCCATTTTATACTTTCTCAGTATTTTATCAATATATTCTCCTTGACTAAGTTGGTAACTCGTTTCAGTCGATTTTAATTCAATTCCAAGGAATTTTACTTGACCATCATACAGTTTCAGTTTTATATCTTTACTCAGTTCTTGTAAGAGGATTTCAACCACTTCTTTGTTTTACCTATGATGATACAGTCATCTACATAAATGCCAATTGCGATGAACTTCATATTGTAGTAACCTTGAAATATGCACGGATCTGCTTTGGTGGCGTTCAGTCCTGCTGCTACTAATAATTCTGAAAACTTTCGATACCAGCAGCGACCAGCTCCAGGTAAATCATAAATGCTGCCTGTTACTTTTGAGAACTTCCAAATGTTCAGGTGGTTCCATAAATACCTCACGATCGAGTGTTGCGTTCAAATACGCAGTTTCAACATCAATAAACTGCACGCAATAATTTTTCGTTGCGGCAATTGTCAATAGTGTACGGTAAGATTCTGCTCGTATCACAGGACTATAGGATTCACGATAATCTACACCGATTCGTTGCTTCGAACCATCTGCTACTAAACGGGCCTTGTATTTCTTCTCATCATTGCTGTGTTTAAAAGTGAAAATCCATTTACTACAGATAAGTTTCATGTTTTTCTCTCGATCTACGATGCTCCAAACATTATGATCCTTCATAGACTGGAGTTCTCTTTCCCTAGCCTCCTTCCATTCTAAGATATTTTCTGATGCTAAAACATCTCCATTAGTTTTCGCAATAGATTCCTGTACCATATTCACAATATCTCTGTAGATCGTAGCTTCTTTATTTCTCATTGACCTTCTAACACCGCGCTCTATCAACTGTCTTTCAATATCCGCATTTTCTTCTTCTCATCGTCTCCTTAACACCTCATATGTGTCTCCCTTGCGCCTTCCTCTTCTCTTCGACGACATCTCAAATTCATCTCTTCCATGTTGTATCTCTGTAAGACTATCCTCTTCATCTACTAAGTTATTCTCTTGTGACTCCGGGGTAAACTCATTACTTGATGCCATTATCGGTAGCTGCACTTATTTTATTTCATCGTGAGTTACTTCTGTTTTGCCTCTGTAACCCATTTCTTTTCTCCATAAAGATTACATTTTGGCTCTCGTGTATTTTCTTCTCTTCTTGGTCATACACTCGAAATGCTTTACGTTCAGTAGAATAGCCAATAAAGACTTCTTCTTTCGCTCTTTCTTGGAATTTACTCAGCGACACTTGCATATTTATATAATAAACTTTAGATCCAAATACTTTCAAATGACGAACTGACGGCCTTTTCCTTTTCCATAATTCCATTGGTGTCTTGTCTTTACCCCGGACTGGTGTGACATTGTACAAGTAAACCACTGTGTTTACAGCATCTGCCCAGAACATCGCAGGCAAACCAGCATCAATCAGTAAGCTTCGTGCTGATTAAATTATGCTTCGGTTAGCACGTTCAGCAACTCCGTTGCTTTGGGGAGCGTGTATGGTTGTTTTTTCATGCTTTATTCCTTTCAGTCTCCAGTATGATTCCAACTCCTTATTGACGAACTCTGTGCCATTGTCCGTTCTAATAATCTTAAGTCTTCGTCCTGTTTCGGATTCCCTTCTTTCTATTAAAGCTTTCAATTTCTCTACGACGTCCGATTTATGCTTCAAAAACTCAACAAAATACCTTCGACTGTACTCGTCAACGATGACCATTGCATATCTACTTCCTCCTATTGACGCTGTTCGCATGTGACCACAAACATCGACGTGTATGCGTTCTAATATATTTGAAACTGACGTCTTCTGAAGTCTATTAAATGGTATGCGAGTCATCTTTGCCCTTATGCAGATTTCACACCTTGTTTCTGCCTCTTGATGAATGTCCAGACCTCTGACCATTTTCTTCTTTATCATTCTTTTCAGATATTCGTAGTTGACATGACCAAGTCTTCTGTGTGCCACAGTAGGTTTTTATCAGTCTTCATATGCATACATTGTTCTCGCGCCAATTCACTGTGGACTTCTCTAGCTGTCATCCTAACAATGAAAGCACCATCTTCTATACTTGCTTGAGCTACTATTTCTCCTGATTCTCCGTCCAATATTTGTGCTCCTTGATTATCAAACACTACTTTTTTTTCATTACGTACTAGCTTTGTAACGGATAGGAGATTATTGCGCAAACTGGGAACAAAGAGTACATCATTTAATCTGAGATTTACGGTCTCGTTTCTATTTACTACCGTTTCTGTCTTTATGGTGCCTCTTATCTCGGCTCGTATAGTTCGACAACTTTCGGCAGTATCTATTAGAATTCTCTCACTTTTTGTCTCAATCATGTCTTCATTTGAACATACCATATGCGATGAACACGCAGAGTCGAGCATCCAGATGCTTTCAACTTTAGCCGGATGAGTAGTTTCCTCTGATTAATATACGCTATATCCTCTGTCCAATACTTTGAATGCATGTTCTTTTAGTGTATTTGTTCGCTCGTTTTCTCTTGAAGCATTCTTTCCTCCATAGGATTCATGCTGTTTACGCCTATCACTATTAAATTTGTCATCTCGCCAATTTCGTCCTCGATTGCCTTCGCCTCTTCCAGTTTCTTTCGTACATGGTTCTTTTCTGGCCTTGGCCCAACAATCTTTCTCTTTGTGTCCTGCTTTGCCGCAGTGAAAACACCTTATTTTAAATCCATGCTCCTTAACATGAAATTCTTTAACGTCATCTTCTTCATGACCACTCTTTCGTTCAAATTGTAATAATGCTTCTCGCACTAGATCATATGTTAACGACGGGTTTAAAGCTATGGAAGTCGTTACATCAAGATATTTTCGGGGTAGTCCTTCAACAATGTAACGAATCAGGTCTTTTTCTTCTAATGGTCTGCCTAGTTGCGATAATTCACCAGCCAACGACCGCACCTGTAGAAGATACTCATCTATAGTCTCTTTTTCTTTCTTTTCCATTTTTGCCAGATCAATCATTAATTGAGTTCTTCGTAGACTAGAAACCACTTCATGTCTTTTCTTTAAAGCCATCCATAATTTTTTGGCACTAGTTTCTACCTCAAACGCCAAGGCTTGTTCATTTGTAAATGATAAAATAAGGTTGGATAGTACCTCTTCGTTCTAGTACGCCCATTCGTTCCATAGACTCATCTGTTGTTTGTCCGATTCATCTCGTCTTGGCTCCTCGTCGGTTAAAATTCCATACAGATGACGACCCTTCAAATACGCAATTATTTTCATGCTCCATATGCGATAATTACTTTTTGACAAAGGTTCGATCCGGGCGAAACCCAACGTGTTCATGTCCGCCATGCAGTCAATCCAGAAAAGCAATTCTTCTAATTTTTTCTCTGCTCCTCAATGCAATCAGTTTTCTTTTTTCTTATTATGGGCAACCAAGCTCTGCTACCATAATGTGGTCTACGAGTGGATTACTGTATCAAGGATAAAAGATAACTTGTTTAAATATTACTAAACATTTAATACTTAAAATATATTGCTTTGGAAAAGAAATATATCTATCTATATATATAAAGAAGGATGTTTGTTTGTTTGTGGGTTTGTTTGTGAGTTTGTTTGTTTGTTTTTTATACAAATCTACAGTTTTATTCCGATCTTGATAAAATTTCGCATACATGACCTTCAAAGCATGAGGAAGGTCACTGACTATCTCAGATTTCGAAAAAATAAAAATTATTTATAAAAAAATCGATATTCATGGTTATGGCAGGGCATATTATTGAGAAATATCTCATGACCAACAATGCAAGACAAAGTTTTTGCAACAATAAGTATCAACAATGGTATCAACACGCAATTCACAAACACTCTGCACGGACCAACAATATATATCTCATGACCAACAATGCAAATAAAAGTTTGTGCAATACAGAATTCAATGCAAAGAATTCATGTTATTCAGTCTTTTCTTAGAAAAGGGAATTCTTAGTACTTAACAATTTCTTGAAAATCTTTAAAAATGATCAGTAACTGGAGATAATGAGGTAACAGACTATTAAGAAAGAGTGAAAGACGATAGAGGAGGCACTCCTTTAGCTCCGTGCTGTATTGAGCAAATGGTAAGCAAGTAAATAGAAGAATCGGCGACTGCTAGACTACACAAAGAGATGAATGGCCAATTTTTGCTTCAAGACATCGAAAGAAGAAAGGAAATTGCAACAACATCAAGTGTAAATCTGAGGTAAGATTACGTGAGCAAAAAAGTATTTAGACTTGAATGCATCTTTGGAGAGCCTTTAAAATTTTTTTTTCGGTAAATCAAGTCCCGGTTTATCATCTAGAATGGATTTTTTAGTGGAGAGGTAAATTCCTGTCTTTCGGATTTTTCTTAGAATGGATAGTCCCTTCGCTCTATATTGTAGTGATTGAGTTATTATTTAACCAATTTGGAGGTTTAATTTAGCTTTTTGAGGTTGTCCTGTTTACCTACAAGCGTAATTATCCCGGGCAACACCGGGTCCTCTGCTAGTATACAATAACATTCGTTAACATCAGCTTTATTTGCTTTTTTTCATCACTTAGCAACGACACAGTAGGAACATATCAAATTACAAACAATTGTTGACATGACGTTTAAATATCATGCAATAACCTTCTCAATTACAATCAAACGACTTTCCACAGTTTTTATTAATTTTTTATTAAAAGGTAGAGTACCAAAATAATAATTCAACAGTAAATACTCCTTCTTCATTAATAGTAAAATATTTATTTGTTTGTTGATTTATTAATGTAAAGGTATTAATACTTACAATATGACCATACTTCCGACATGTTAGTTCTCCGGCAAAAAAACTAAAATTATTTGCTGTTCATTGCTATCATTAAATAACATTTTATCCATCCAGGGCCAATAGGCCGAACGGCCGACAAGGTATGTCCCTGGGTGAGCAAGAGGTAAAAAATTATTGAAAAAAATGAACATTAAGAAACAGATAATGAAGGTGTTAAATTATGTTTATATTATTATATAAAATGGAAATCTTTAGTCTGGATTTAAAGATGGCGGTGTTCGGGGAGGAACGGATCTCGGGGTCTAAGGTTGATCGTAATCTAATTCCTACTGAACTGAAAGTTGCTTTTGACCAGTAAAATTTTTAAAGAATTCTTTTAACGGGTGAAATAAGAAAGTTTGACGTTAGGGCTAAATGAAGGTAGGGGAGAGACGTTATAAGGTGGATATTAATTGCTTTGTATATGAAAGTTGCTAAGTTAAGAGAATAGGGATTATGCCAACAGAATTAAAAAGTTGAGAACCCGAAGCGGGTTGCCAAAGTTTCAATAGAATCCTCATAAACTTTTTTTGAATACGAAATACTCGTAGTAGGTTAGATTAAGAAGTAAACTCCGTAAAATGGATGCTCTACGTGAGTGAAGAATGAATTAAAGTAAAATAAAAGAATTATATTAGGTGAAAAGTAGAGACCACGTCTTTGACTTAATGTGATGGCTAATGCGCTATTGTGTAGAGTTGACCCTCGATTTTACGGACTAATTGGGGGAGAGGGTTGTCCGGAAAATTTCAAAGCCCAGATTTTCCGAGGTAATGCAAGTAATGCTGACACATTCTTCAACTGAAATTTTTTAAACAATCTGGAAAGCAACAATACCTTTTAAAAGTAATATACAGAGTGAATACAAAAGTCTGAACCGCCCTTTTATTTTTTGAACCGAAGCAGATATGTCAATTTTGATGAATCCAATGAATAGGAAGTTGTGAGTGACCTATCCCATGGTGCGCTTTTCATCATCCAAAATATGCAAATTAGGACGCATTCAAAATTTATCTCAAAAACCGTAAGGGATAGAGAAAAAAACCCAATTGCAAACTTGTTCAGCATAAATAAACAAACAAAACCAAAAAATTCATCCAAATCAAACCAACCAATCACCCGCAATCACGTGGTGAACTGTTTTGTAGCTTACAAACAGTCACACTGCACAAGGAAAACTGAATGTTGATATTTACACCATGTAAAGCATGCAAATCTAAAAATTAATATAATTTACCATACTCACATTCACTTTCATGCAGAAAAGCAAATAAAAGACATGTTTCAGCACACAGAAGACAGAACAATTCCAGGATGGCAAGCTACACTGTTCCGGAAATGGTCAACATGATCTTCTTCTTCGGAGAAGCAAGGAGAAACCTACTTACCCTAACGAACGCCATCCATCTCGTCAAACAATGCATCACATTATTCAAAGATTCGAGGCTACAGGGAATGTTAATGCAGAACGAGGACGACCAAGGGCACAAGGTGACGAGATACAACACTAGTTCTGGCTGCAGTTGCTGCAAATCCCCACACAAGCAGCAGAGAGCAATTGCTGCAGATGTTGGGTGCCACGAGAGAACTGTTCTCAACATTCTACACGCACATCATTTTTCACCCATACCATATTCATTGTCACCAGGAGTTACTGCCATTGGATTATGTTGCTAGGGCCGCCTTCTGCAACTGGTTACTTACCGGCCTGGATGACAATTCAAACTTCATTCATGAGGTGTCTGGACAGATGAAGCCCAATTCACCAGGGATGGAGTTATCAACAGGCACAACCATCATCATTGGGCAGACTGAAAACCCAGGATGTCTGCGAGAGGCAACTCATCAAGTGAACTGGAGAATGAATGTGTGGTGTGGATTGTACAATGACACTGTAGCTGGACCGTATTTTTAGATGGAACACTGACTGCAAAACGCTACCGGGCTGAAATTCTCAACGTGGTAGTCACAGACTTTATTGACAATTTGCCACTGGCCTCGTATCAGCGCACGTGGTTTCAGCATGATGGAGCTCCTCCACATTACGGTTTGGTCGTTCGCGAGCGTCTAAGTGAGATGTTTGGACAATAATAGATTGGCCGAGGAGGACCAGTTCGTTGACCATCCCGCTCCCCTGATTTTACACCACTTGACTTTTTCTTGTGGGGATACCTGAAGGACAAGGTTTATGCTACGCAGCCCGCCTCACTGGAGGATCTGGTTCAACGAATCCAGGAAGCGTGCCGAGGAGTGACACCAGCCATGCTTGCCGATGTTTTGGCGTCAGTTAGGTTCCGTGCCCAATTGTATTATGGTGCCCACGGTCGTCACATCGAGCATTTTGTTGAATAACTTTTTTTTGCAGTGTGACTGTTTGTAAGCTACAAACAGTTCACCACGTGATTGTGGATGATTGGTTGGTCTGCTTTGGATGATTTTTTTTTTGTGTTTGTTTTTTTATGCTGAACAAGTATGCAGTTGGGTTTTTTCTCTATCTCTTACGGTTTTTGAGATAAATTTTGAATGTGTCCTAATTTGCATATTTGGGATGATGAAAAGTGATGAAACATGGGATAGGCCACCCACAACTTCCTATTCATTGGATTCATCAAAATTGACATATCTGCTTCGGTTCAAAAAATAAAAGGGGAGTTCAGACTTTTGTATTCACCCTGTATATATAATAAACGCCAAAATAAAAAAATTACACGTCTTCAGCATTCACAATGTAAAACGCCAAAAAAAATTTAAATGTGACTAGAATAACGCCTCCTAAAGATAAGGTCGGTTTGGCGTTTTGCATTGTTACATTGTAACGGCCGGTTTGGCGTTACCCAGTTTTGCTCTTTCCCCACCCCCCACCCCCCATCTCCTCGTTCCATTGTCTCAACCGAGATGTTTGCCACCGACTTGAAGAAGTCATCCAGCAAAATTATTCGATGACATCGATTATAAAAAGCCTTCAATTAGCTGAAGAGAGCAACAATGGGCGAACTCAACAATGAACTCAACAAAGGAGATTTTTGAATATACGGGTTTCACGTCGTACTCAGAATGAAATATAAAAAAGCAGAAGTTAGAACGACGGCAGCCATCGAGCGAGTCAGACAGAGATTGCAAACAGCCGCGACGAAAAACATGGCAAAGGACGGCTTTGTGTTCTAATTAATATGTCTCTCGTTCGGCGACGTTGCGAAAGCCTCCAAGGATGAAAACAATAATTAATTAAGCGACGCTTAACGGATGCCGACGTTCAAAGAAAACGGAGATGCCACACGAATGATGACGACCGATGTAACCTTATTGATTGGCGAAAAAGCGTTGGCCTCTAAGATTTTTGGTGCTAGACGCTGTATTTGGGCCATCGACTTTGGAAATCTACCGGTCTTGATCTTTTATTTTTATTTTCTTACAGAGTAATTAAAACTTCGGCCAGTGATTTTGGACTCTCGATGGAACGTAGTGACGATTCGCCTCTTTCCAACGGTTTGTTCTGGTTCGCTAGAAAAGATAGGCGTCCCAAAGAAAACTGCAATGGTGAAAAAATGCAACATGTTTTGTAAGATACGGTTTAGTTTTAGCGCAGTAAGCTCCCATTAACCTGCTCAAATTATGATCTTTCTCGGATTTGGGTTTTCCCCTTCCCCACCCTGTTATTCTTAGGTTAGTCTTAGTACTCCCTTTCACCTCTTACTGTTGCTCATTTTCCTTTATCTTCGGAACGATCGATGAACCTGTAAAGAAAGCATAATGAATCGACGTGAGTTATTTCAGCCTTATGACTCCTTAACAATTATTAATGTGAAGAAAGAAAAAAAAGGGTATTAATAATGGAGAAAAATCGAACTCAATGATTAACGAAATATGGGATACTAATCAAACTCTAACCTAGACCCAAATGTTGGCTAGAAGAAAAGGGAATAGAACAGACGTTAACGGGTTGACGAAAAGAATAATAGACGAATATGAAAAGGACTGTGATAAGAAAAATAGATGCGTTCTTAAAACTTACCTGGAGTTCCAATGTGGGTCTTAGACGATCTCTGAAAGAAAAAAAGACTTTAATGAATGGTGAAAGATATAAGAAAGAAAACCAAAAGAGAGACTTTTACCTGTTTTAATTGAACTATGGGCGCGTTCGACATCGCGCACTAAACGTCTTTGTGCGTCCACTAAACGCACTAACGTGTTCGTCATCGCCAGTGCGCACACTACCGGGCGTTTCGTGCGCGCACTAAATGACCCTAGGTTAGGAGTAGAGTCGTTTAGTGCGTTGCAAGATGGCGCTGCCCTAGAGCTTGAAATGTAGCGATAGATAGTTCGGAATTTTAGTTACCGTTAAAGAGCCAACAGGTATAAAAATAATTGAATTCTACATATCGTTTAAACTGACATTGAAATCTACCTGTGTAATGATCGATTTCGGCGTGTTATATGAATGCAGATGTTATGATGAGTTTTATTTTGAGCAGTATGTTTATTATTCATGATAGCACGGGTGAGGTGAACATCCCACTTTCGTGCTCTTTCCTGTTTTTCATGACACACAGAAAATGCACTACACTTTTTTCACCGCTCGCACTGAGTGATGTCATTAGGTGCGTTTAGTGTGCACATGCCGAACGCCCCTATAAAGAGTACGATCTCACAGATTCCTTAATTTTGAATTTTTTATGCATGTTGTTTAAAAAAAAAAGGTTTGAAATATATATATGATTATTATTTTTTTTTTTAGCACATTTTCTATATATAGAAATGTGCTTATGTGATCGGTTTGTCCAGCTGTCCGTCCGTCCGTCCGTCTGTAGACAATCCCACAATTCATTGCGTTGCATGTATTGAATTGCATGTATTGCAATCTCACAATTCATTCAATCGTGTCTTGAATTGCTGGAAGAAACGAATTATCCTCGCATTTGGTAAAACGCGTGTTGAGAACATCGGTTCGGTTCTGCGCGTGCTCTGAACGTTAATGAGATGGTGTGCGTGCAGGATGCACGTGTTTGACGATTATTAAAAGGGCAGTTCGGTCCCTAAATCAAGAGAATTTTTTTTATTCCTAGGGAGCTTAACATTTATTACGATAACTTGAAAACGAATTAACTTTTTCACAGTCTGTTTTCACCAATCCATTAAAATGGGACAGAGTACGCAGAAGTACGAACGTGAGATAGCAGGAATAAGTACGTGCTCTAATAGCACGTGCTTTAATGGTACCATTATGATACCCTCTTAAACAGTTCCTATAACAAGATATGGCATGTAATATATCAAACAAATTGTCACAACATATCATGAACGAATATAAAAGAGTAACTAGTGATAGCAAGTATCGGTCTAATGGCACGTGTACGTGCAAGGATGTCTCATGAATGAATATAACGGTATATAGTGATGTCTGAATTGTTTAGTAGTACGTGTTTTAATGGTACCAAGTGGTACCATTGGAACTTTCAATGCTAAGATATGGCATGTAATATATCAAACGACTCGTAACAAGGTGCCATGAGTGAATATCACGAGAAAATAATGATAATGGTTATTGGTTTACTAGTACGTGCCCTAATGGTGCCCTATGAAACCATATGGTACCATTGGAAATTTCAGTGCTAAGATATGGCATGTAATATATCAAACGACTCGTAACAACGTGCCATGAGTGACTATCACGAGAAAATAATGATAATGGTTAATAGTTTAGTAGCACGTGCCCTAATGGTGCCCTATGGTACCATATGGTAACCTTGGAACTTTCAATTCTAAAACATGGCATGTAATATATCAAACCTCTCGTAACAACATGTAATGAGTGAATATCATGAGAAAATAATGATAATGGTTATTGGTTTACTAGCACGTGCCCTAATAGTGCCCTATGAAACCATATGGTACCATTGGAACTTTCAATGCTAAGATATGGCATGTAATATATCAAACGACTCGTAACAAGGTGCCATGAGTGAATATCACGAGAAAATAATGATAATGGTTATTGGTTTACTAGCACGTGCCCTAATGGTGCCCTATGAAACCATATGGTACCATTGGAAATTTCAATGCTAAGATATGGCATGTAATATATCAAACAACTCGTAACAACGTGCCATGAGTGAATATAACGAGTAAATAATGATAGTGGCAATTGGTTTTGTAGCACGTGCCCTAATGGTACAATACAGAATTTATAGAACTTTTAATGCTAAGATATAGCGTGTAATATATCAACCAACTCCCTACGCGTTATTAGATCTTTTGTTATCCATAGCTTATTTGAATCAAGAGTATAGTACTCTTAGGCTTAATGGTATCTAAAGCTCATTACTAATTAATTTAGAAGTAGTTAATCGCTTGCTTCAATAAGACTTTAGTAATTTAATATGAAAATCTAATAGATGCTTACACATAACGCTTCAGCAATTGAGGCTCACTTCGTTTAACATTATGTGATAATTCTTACAAATTAAAGAACTTTTATTTTTTTAAATGTATGAGGAATAACTTCACTCTCCATTTACCTTTCATTCTTCAAGTTTCTTCTTTTAAATTCTCTCTATACGTTAGCCTATTTAAATAGTAATTTACAATTTAGTTTTCATATTTATTTATTTACTCTCAAGTGTTTTAAAATATTGCTTAATTCTATGTATCCATGTACGATGCTATAACAAGAAAATGTGCTCCCTTTATCCGCTTTGGCGGTAAAATCCTTCTTGTTTCTTCTCTGAACGCCCGGTGGCGGTAAAACAAAAACTTAAAGTGGATATTATTTTGTAAAAGATATTTCGAGCACACAAGCGATCAGGACGTGTTCTTTCGACGAAACCTCCCGACCAGTTTACGTTAGGAAAGTCCTATTTAGATGATGCGCCTAACCAAGGTGAGCCACCCGGTCCCTCTTTATCTGTAACTGAAAAGAAAGTAATTAGAAGTCTGAAAGGGGCTCGGATATTAAAGCCATAGGAAGGGGTAATACTCAGGTTTATGTTGTTGGACAAACCGAGGGACGTTAAACCTCCAAAGTAAAGGAAACTTTCGAAAATCGCATGGTCGTGAAAGGCTTCTCGTGTGGTTCATACATGTCTTATCTCCCCACTTATGGTGTAACCTTAATAAGGAAGGAACCTCTTTAATAAAGCCCCGGTTATTTTGCGTCAGACGCAAGGTTGTCTGCATAGATTTTTCTTTTCACCAGGGCGACGACGGGAAGACACCCCTGTACCTACTGAAACAAGTTGACGCGAAGTCTCGTCATTACCTTTAGATATTAAGATTACTCTTACGTCTGAAGTGCCTCATCGCTAATGATAATTGTGCTCTTCTTTTGTAGCTTACCTTTCTCCAGAAGATCTCTGTACGGGAAGCGACTTGTGAGCCCGACGGTTTAGCTACCGCCCATTTTGCCCGTTATGGATCTTTCTAAAGAAAAAATATTTCATTATTACAGAGTGTAAAGTTAAAATAAAAATAATTCATCCATGGAGAGAAACCCTGTACAAAACGACGATAACGTCGCGCCCGCATCTGATGCTGGCGGCGACCGTGAAGAAAATTTACGAATTACAGATGAGGAAGACCCTGACCCTACAAATCTTATGATCGCGGCTCTTTATACGAAAAGATGTCCAATCGCTCTACTCAACGAGGGAGCTTTAAGAGAAATTGCCGGGTGATTGCGGATTTCATTTCGCCCAGAAGTGGATCTTCGGAGAACGATTCATACTAAACTAAATGACATCAGGGCCGGTACTATTAATCATCCAGAGGCCGCCGGTTGGGAGTTGGCAGAGCTGGAAGAGTTTTTGGAGTACAATGTGGTTCGATTTACGACAAAACCAGAAACCAACGGTTGGAAGAAAGTTAACGAAGAGTGGTTGTAAGGGATAAATTTTATTAATGAGTAATAAAATGTAAATAATGGCGAACAGAAGTCTGAGCCGAAAGAACTCAAATATATAAATAAGCAGAGATTTTAATTTAACCTCAGTACGAACCTCAGCTTGAATTGTAATACATAACATGAAAAACAGATTGATGAATAATTATCTTGATGCAAATAATAAAGAAAATACACAATCAATAATATTTGACTCAAATTGCACACAATATAATTCAGCCCAATGGGCACTTATAAATTTCCATACACTAGTTGACTTGATCTGACGTCGCGATGCTGCAAACAGGAACCAAGAAGAAATGAACGCAGTGGAAAAACGCTTGCAGCTCCGACGTAAAACCTCTTCGAGTACAATAGTCGACTAAGACGATGTTCCTGTCTTCAAACAGCAGTCAGCAACGAAGAACACTTGCCTGAAGGCATAATAGGCAATAAACAAAAAAAATTGAGCCAGCAAATAAATCGATGTAGAAATATAAAACACTATGGCTATTGTTAATTCCAACAACTACGGGATAAGAAATAAAAGCCGCCACAATATGCAATTTATTAGGCACAAGGTAGATAACACACCAAAAATTAAAGCGCACTAATTCTCGTTTATTCAGAAATTCCAAAACTCGGTATCATTAATTTCAGTGGCAAGCAACTGGAGTCCATTTAAATAGAAAATTTTCTTTAGGGCAATAGCTAATTTCAAACTCAAATAATCCTAGAACGCAAAGCTCAAAAATTCATAAGAAATATAAATTCAGCTCAGTTATCTTAGAAGCGCACAAATTCGTATTAATAACCGGTCCAATGATTTGAAATAACGGAATTTTTCCAAGAGAGAAGATAAAATCTCTTAACACGTCGTTTAGTGGAGAGAGCAACGACCTTTTCTGTCGCGGACGAACCCACTCATCCCGTAAGGGAAGATTCCTTTGACTCTCAATAAATCGTATTCTACGTTAAGAGATTTCTCTTCACTAACGGAGTTAGCCCAAAAGTCTATTTGGATGCTTGTTATATTATGAAGGTAGGAAGGAGTCACACTTACGCTAGGATGAGAATTATTCAGCAATTTCTCCCGGTGACGTAATGTTTTGCTTCTCTCTGCGGAGGCCTTCCGTGAGCCGTCTCGGATTCGCTCGCCCTGTTAGGCGTTCGTCTTTCCGTTCTCCTCACGGATAACGTTTCCAAACCTTGCCAATTTCATTCCTGGTACGTCTGGGTTTGTCTCTCGCATGAAAGCTCGTCTCCTTCCATCCCATCTTCCTCCTACGGTATCTACAGCCAAAGTCCTCTTTCGTCTCTCCTTCTCTTTCCATTTCGAGTTTGCTCGTCCCTGATTGGTCCATTCTCTGTTACGTCGTTCTTCGTAATTTTCGTTGCCTCTCCGTTGTCGCTAGACCGGCTTTTGTTTGAAAAAAGAAGAACGGCGTAACAGTGGTGGAAGTATAACAAAGTGATAAACGTACCACCTTTTCGTCTAGGCGACGATGTCCGTAAATTCGTATCTAATTTGGAGGAGGAAATTTTTGCACATGGAGGCGAGCTGGAAGCGGTGTTGAGAATATTACCGTTGCATTTAGAGCCAGAAATATTGAAGACTGCCAGGACGATTGGTCTAACGCCAATTTTTCTAAATCCCGATTGGTCCAAATTCCAATTGGTCTAAATCCCGAATGGTCCAAATTCTGATTGGTCTAAATCCCAATTGGTCGAATTCCCGATTGGTCCCAATTCCCGATTGGTCTAAAAGAAGACTGAAATGACTGAATGACTAAAAAATTTCCACTGAAGACGAATTAAAAAAAAAAAAAAGAGAAAAAAGGATTGCGCCGACGCTCTGACTAATTAAGCCACTGTTGATTGAAGCCTTTGGCTTAATATTTTATTTATCATTTAAATTTACTATCATGTTAACCAACACCACCTCTACTCAAACCCTGAGCGCGAAAACGTCATACATTGTTACATTACCTACATAGGGTCCAATAATAAGCCCGAAGTTAATCATATTTCTGCCAATAATAAGCCCGAAATTGTCCCTACCGTAGGTAATGTTGGTTGGTTTATTAGAAGTTTTGGCGTCGACTACTTTGGTCATTTTGCGCCTTTTACACAAGTTGTATCTGTACGCAGCCCGGGAAAAACACAAACATCCATGCCCAAGGCGGGATTCGAACCCGCGACCAGGTGGACTCGAGAACTAAAAAGGCTACCCCCTCGCCCTCTCGGCCACCTAGCCGGCCGCCGTAGGTGATGTTACAATGTATGATTTTTCCGTGAGCTGCCTTTCTCTCTAGGCAGTATTGTATTAATCCGGATGCACGATAATTATGGAAATGTGTAGTAGTAATAAATAAATAAATAATTAAGCAAATAAATATATGAATAATAGAATTGGTTATTTAATGTGTCGGTTATTTTTAAATGCATCACAAATTTAATTATAACATCAAAAAATTTTATGGCCAACGCGATCGCCAGTTAATTAAATCGGTAAATTAATATTAGAAATGAAATTAAAAATACCCCTCCTCTTTTTCAAAAAAGAAAAAAAACTTCAGTAAATTCAGATTAAAAAATTCAGATAAAAACCAGGTGGGAGGGAGGTGCTCAACAATAATTAATTCAGAAATACTTCATAAAAAATGCATTGAACAAAGTTTCGTTTATTTTTATTTATTAACCTTCTTGAAAAAAATTCCATTTTTTAAAACTGGATTTAACCCTCGTATTTATCCAAGGATCACATTTACATCAACATTGTAATTGTGCAAAGAGTGCTCTGAATACTTCTGTAAACTATATACATTCACTATGTATTTTATTTCCTTAAAGGAAAAAGGTTTTGAATAATTCAAGTTAATTTTCTCGTTTTCAGTGGAAATTTTTCAGTCATTTTAGTCTCTTTTTAGACCAATCGGGAATTAGAACAATCGGAGTTTGGACCAAACTGGATTTAGACCAATCGGTCTTTAGACCAATCGGTATTTGGACCAATCGGGATTTGGACCAATCGGGATTTAGACCAATCGGCGTTAGACCAATCGCCGTAGGCCCCGATTAAACATGTCTTCAGATGCTGATGTATCAACGAGGCTAACGAGAAAGACAGGCTCCGGCACTGGAAAGTCACGTGACCAAAGTAGTGCTGGGACTTTCTCGTTAGCTTAGTGAACGAAACTATTTATTATTCTTTTAACTACTAAGAGAGTTGAGGAAATTTCAACGAAAAAATTTCTACAATTTGTTTTCTTTAAAAAGAAAGAATAATAATTAATTAATTCTTTAAAATAAATGAATAAAAACAAAAATTTAAAACAAGAAATGGGTTTTAAAATAATGCTTTAATAACATATTCAATCTTCACTCTTTTTTTTTTTAAGGAATAAATAATGAAAGATAATATATTTTAGATAATAACAGTTTAACTTAGGGAAATAAAAAAAATCAAAAATACAAATAATTTTAAATAATAACAGTAATTGAATTTATAGTCTTTACATTAAAAACAAAAACTTATTATGCAGGCCTTAATTTCTTCAGTTTTCTCTGTGTTGACTTAGCTTCATTATTATGATCATTTTTATTTTTTATTAAATTACCTAAAAATACTTTGCATGAGAGTAAAATTATATTTTGAAGCCTACTTTTTAAAGTAGTTTTACATGAACACTCCTCTAAAAATTCACAAGGGAAATAATTTTTATTCTGTCTGTCTAAATGAATGCAACATATTTTAAAAAAAATTGAAAGTTGTTGCTTAGTGCCTAAAAACACTTTTTCACAGTTTTCAAAAATCTTTTGGAAAACAAACCAAACAATGCTTACGCCAACTACACAACATTCTGTTGGCAAAATTAATTTCCCCCTATCCATTTCTGTTATGAGTTTATAAATATCTTCTTCATGAACCTGAACAGTTTTGTCAGTCTGAAACCAAGTTGAGCAAACATCACACTTCTGTTTCCTCAATTCTCTACGAACAGCAAATCCAGAAATGTAAGTTGTTACAGGAAGGAGGTTTTCAGGAATATTTGAAAAAATAAATTCACAATCAAGACAGGCATTATATGGAGTCAAGTCCACAACAGTAGTGTATTCACTTTCATGTGGTATTAAAGTTCTAAATAAAACATCTTTTTCTTTCATTGATAAGAGAACCGCATTTTGAAAACGTAATTTTCTTTCACTTTCAAGTAATTGAACATAACTGATGTAATAATTAGAACCGCTGAGCTGCCTATAGCAACCAAAACGGCCTTCCAAATTGTCATTCTGAAATTTTCCTAAAAGCAAATAATCTATTTTGTAAGTAGTGAACATGTAAGGAATCAGTTGTATGAAAGCATCATTCTTTGTAATTATTGCCTGAAATGTTTGAGCAGAAAGAGCATCAGCAATTGGAACTGACCCCTTCCAATTCTTTAACCATACTGAGAACTTATTTAAAAAGTCAAGAAGAAAAGGATTATCTATTCTAATCGAGGATCATTTCTGAGGATCATTGAATCTTCGCCCTTCGAACACACTTTGAACATTAACAGTTTTCCACCATTTTGAAAAAATATCTATAAATTTGCATGTTTCTTCATAACCCATAAAAACTGTAGGATGCTGGTTTGCAATACATTTAAGAGCGGCAATGTTTTTCTCATTGATGACCTTTAAAACAAATTTCACATTTTGCTTTTGTATACTTGAAGGATATAATGCTTTTGTTGTTAGTAAATGACCATACTTAATTACAGAATTTTGCTCCAGATCATACATCATTTCCAGATGTCTGAAACTTGCCTTTAACAGGACTTCTACATTGTCAAAGTCAGGAAAGCAGATTACAGTGTTTTCACTTTTCTTGGTGATCCAATTATTTCTTACACATTTGATAATATGTACGGTGTGAAACACAAGAAATAACAATCTTTTAGGATCAAGAGGATGGGGTATGCTTGGTACCAATATTTTGTTCGGGGCAAGAAGCTCGAACGATTTACGATTAACAGAGTTATTGTCACTAATTAAACATACTATCTGGAATCCAAGCTGTTCAATCTCTTTGAGAACATTCATAATCATGTCCTTTAGCTGCTCTGAAGTTAAGATACAAACAGGAACAATACTGACAACATCTTTAAATTTTGACAAAACTGATGATATCATGAATACCTGAGCAGTTTTCGCAAGTTTAGACGAGTCATTTTCACTTGCACCAAATAAAGAACCTCCTTTGAAACTTAATTGAGGCTCAATGTAAAGTTCATCGAGCAAGACGTTGACAATTAGCTCATGTTTCTTCAAATATTTCATCTTGTTTTTTAAGTATGAAACACTGCCTTGCAAGTTTAGACCATTAAGAGAAAAGTTGCAAATAATTTTTTGTAAAGTCCTTGGATGAGGAATGCTTAAATATCTTGATTTGTACAACATGTTATATGTAGATGATGAAGAAACATATATAGCAGCTGCAAAAATCATAGTATTATTGCAATATCTTCTAGCATTTTTCTTCACCTGCATGAATTTTAACTGTTCCACTAAAAAACACAATTGCTCTGATTCTTGTTCATTCTGAGATATTTCTAACTCCAACAAATTCACAGCATTCTCAACAAGATTAGATTTAACAATATTTTGATCAACTTGTTTTTCAATAAAATCCATAATGTCTTCAAGTAAGTTAGTTGTGTTGAGAATAGAGCTGCTAGGAAAAAAATTATTTTTACTGACTTTTGTTTTTTCACAATAGATCTCAAATTCAAGATTGTCATTTATTACAATTGATCCAAATATAGTGGGGCATTCCTTTTGAATATCTATATAGTATAAAACTAACTTTTCATTATTCTTATTTATCAGAGTCCATTCCTGATGAAATTTTGCCTTATTTGTATTGAAAAAACATTCTATATCAGACAAACTTCCAATTGCTCTTTCTTGCATATAATGTTCATGTTCAGAAATGCTGTCTTTAATTGCTTGTTCTAAAGACAAACTCTCCCGGTCTGCAAGCCTTGGTGTGGTTGTAGGAATCACAGTTAAATAATTGGGTGCATTTGGAAATATTGTAGGAACTGAACCTTCTTTCAGCTTTGGGATTTTTCTCTGAAACTGCTTGAGCACGCCATTGACAACTAGTTCATCGATTCTGATAATGCAGCTTTCATGGAAGTGTTTGATACAAATACTTGGGTTTTTTAAATTTGAGAGATCGGTGGGGATGCTTCTAAGCCACTTGTCACGAAGATCTGCAGATTTCGGCAAGGAAAAAGTAGTTATTGTAGATGAATTTTTCTCACTACGATAATTTGATTTGCATCCAAACACACTGCAACACCTTGGCATCCTTGTTCACGATGATTTATTGCACGATAAATGCTAGAATAGTGATATGAAACAAAAATTTGTATCAATTTAAACGTAAGCAAAATCTTAATAATAATGTGGAAGTTTACTAAACGTAGAAATTAAGAGACGCATTCCACAAAATTAGTTTCTATATATCCATGTCAGATATGAATGTAAATTACACGTATTTTAAAATTTATAAAGAAATATATAACTATATAAATGAAAATTCAATAAACTAAAGAAACACATGAATGGACTGTATATAAAGCAATTACAAAATTATTTTCTCTATGATACATTTAAGAAACTAATTTTGTGGAGTTGCAGTCTCTACGATTCATTTACTTCGATTTAGATTTTTTTTTCCATAAATAATCTACTAACAAACCAACTGCTAATGTATAACATGTATATTTCATTTAGGGATGCAACTCCAATCAAAATATCGATGTTATATCTCACATGAATATTTAAAACATCGATGTTTCGATATTTTTGGGGTGGGAATCGATCATTTTTTATTTTTATTTTTTGGGGGGGTAATCGTATTTTGAATAGAATATTCACTTGCAAAAATAACGATAAGTGAATATTTTATTCATTAAACAAAATAGTTTCAATTGCAAGAACGCATTTTTATTGCATTGCAGTCGCGGCGCCGAGTGGCTGCCGCGGGCCCGGGTATGGATTAGGCAAGCCGCTACTGGCGGAGTCGGTGAACTTATTTCGATAACATCGAAAGAATATCATTTATGTTTCGAATATATCAAAAGGAAAATATCGACACATCGTAATAATAATAATATACATATTTAAAAAACATCGAGTAATCTCCCTAATTTCATTTCGTTTTTATAAGCACGCGGTGTTAAGCCTAGCCTAACCTAAATTAAATACATAATAATAACATAAAAGAATTGCAAACTTACTTTCAATGAATTTAAACGTAACCGCAGCTACAGCATTATCTCCATACGTTGAATATTTCCAATTTGTAATCCTTTGAATAATTCTAATTATCAGGAGATTGGAAGACAGACACACAGAAGTTTCCTAACCTGGCGTACTGCTGGCATGGCACTATCTTGATCACGTGACTTAAACTTCCGCTTTCAGTGCCGGAGCCTGTCTTTCTCGTTAGCCTCGTGTATCAATGTATGACGTTTTCGCGCTCAGGCTTTATCTTTAGGAGGCGCTGACTATACTCTATCCAACGAAAGTTGGAGTGGGCGTGTCCAGTTAAACTTCCTATTTCAATTGTTAGACATTGTTGCTAAGTAAAATTGACAATGTTTAACAATTGAAATTGGAAATTTAACTGGACATGCCCAGTTTTTCTTTCATTGGACAGAGTATAGAAGCGAACCCACCCATTTGTATAATCGAGAAACAACCCATTGTTAGATAACCCATTGTTAGATTTTTTCTTTGTTGTGACAACATCTACCGTCGCTGATTTTATATATTTTATATGAGATTATAAAACACTGTCTTGTTACATCATTGTTACGTCATTATTGTTAATATCATTATTGTTAATTAATATTAATTCGATACAAAAAGTACAGAAAATTTCAGTAGAAAATACCGGAAAATCCGAAATCCGTAAAAATGAGGACCGTAAAATGGACGGTCATCTATATCCCAAGAGAGATATAGTGATTACCCAGGTATTTAAACGATTTGGATGCGTTGATAAAATGCTAATCTTCTATATATATATATATATATATATAGAAAGAAGGATGTTTGTTTGTTTGTTTGTGGGTTTGTTTGTGGGTTTGTTTGTTTGTTTGTTTTTTATACAAATCTACAGTTTTATTCCAATCTTGATAAAATTTTGCATACCTGACCTTCAAAGCATGAGGAAGGTCACTGTCAACCTCAGATTTCGAAAAGATAATAATTATTGATAAAAAATCGATATTAATTGTTATGGCAGGGCATATTAATGAGAAATATCTCATGACCAATAATGCAAGACAAAGTTTTTGCAAAAATAAGTATCAACAATGGTATCAACACGCAATTCACAAACACTCTGCACGGACCAACAATATATATCTCATGACCAACAATGCAAATAAAAGTTTGTGCAACAATGGGTATCAACAATGGTGTCAACACGCAAAGCACCAACACTATGCAAGGATCAACAATATATGTCTCATGACCAACAATGCAAGGCAAATTTTTGCAAAATAGAATTCAATGCATAGAATTCCTGTTATTCAGGCTTTTCCTAGAAAACAGAATTCTTAGTACTTAACGTGCAGATGTGAAATGAAAGTCTGAGTGATTTATAAATCAGTCAGTCAAATGATAAAATATAATCTCCTTTTGGTATGATATGCAGAAAATAATATAATCATTTGAGTCATGTCTTTTTTTCTTGTTTTTAATGCCAGGGTTAAATAACTTTTATGCTTAATTTAATGATTTCAAAGAATTAAATATAATTTCCATAAATTCCGTGGAAAATAAATTTTTAAATAAACCTTGTAGAGCAGCACAAATTATAACATTTTCAAAAAGTCTCTTATGATGATATAAATTCACTTTCTAATTCTTTTCTTCTTATGTCTTTCCATCCCAAGAAAAAGAGAATTAAAGAAAATCTAATTAATACAGATAATAATTTGTTTTGCCCATTTCCTGCTGCCGTTGACGAATGCAGGCTGCCTCGTAATAATTTAGGTTCCGGAAGAGGTGGTATCCACAAAAACAGCCCTCGTAATAATTTAAATTATTTATTAAATTCTCTGCCACAGCTAAATAATTATGGAATTTCGCTTATCGCTCAAAAACGCTGTCTTTTTAATTAAGGCCAGTTACGCTGTTCGTAGCTTCACTAATAGAGGAGCCAGAATAACACGAGGAGGAGGAGGAAAAAGCAGAGCATAAAAGGGGAGGGAGTGTTAGTTATAAAGACGAAAGCAATTAATCGACGGCGGCGCTATGTTCGCACCAAACCGATATAAATATTTTCGCCGAAGCGACACTTGTTTATCAGTCAGGAGACCACCACCCCTCCCACGGTCGGCAACCTCATTAGACTAATGGCTTAAGCAAGCCCGTCCTTTAGAGAGATCCAAGAGCGAACGAGACGAAATTCGACCAGCAGTGAAGAAAGTCGTCAATATAAATTATTAGTCAATAAAGCGAAAACATAATATTTGATTTTGTTTTGAAATGTTCAAAAAAATCGAACCCCTTGTTAATATGTAATTGCTAAATATATATAACCCCTTTGTCTCGACACCTTGAAAGTAATTTTTATGTAAATCCAACCATTTAATATACAGGGTGATACAAAGCCAATTAATCCAAGTATATAAACAGGGTGCTTATAATTAAAGTTACCGTTCAATAAATAAGTAATTGAATAAAAAGTAGTTCACCATTTGGTCGGTAGGTGGCGCTATTTCAATTGAAATATTCAAAAATATGATATACAATGGATAGAAGTCATTTCAAGATATGTTCGATATATTTCCTACCATTATCTGCCAATATTTGAAATCTTAATATAGCGTTTGCAATGTGTTTAAATAGCAATAAGAACTAATTTGCGTACGCTTTTGAGTAATTTGAGTTATATAGCGCCATCTGCCGACGAAATAGTGAATTAGTTTTTTATTGAAAACCTGACAAAATTCGGATACGCCTTTTTTTGAGAAAAACTGCTCAGAATACGGGAACTTTATTTGTAAACACCCTGTATATTAAATGAAAAAATTAACCATAGCGACGTCAAATTTGCAGTGGATATTCTGTAACCAATGCCTGACTGGATGAGCCTACAGTAAATGATCAAAGTGACCCCCCCCCCCCATTCTCTTGCTTGCACAGACGAACGCGACGGCTTATATTTTTGGAAACGCATTGCACCATTGTTAATGCGGAACATTATTGCCACACATTCGAACAATTTTAACAGGTTAGATGAATTGAATGCAGACCAGGTTATTTTTGACAGGATGGAGCTACAACTCAAAGGGCCCGAATCTCAAGGAACGAATGAAATCCACGCCATTCCGTAGGACATGCTGCACTGCGTTTCCAAGTCGTATGTGCCGTCGCGTTCGTTTGTGCAAGCAAGAGAATGGGAGTCACTTTAAACATTTTCTGTAAGCTCAAGCAATGAATATAGAATATCCTTTGGGTGAACTGACTCTTGAATCACCCTTGATAATGTATATATATTTTTGTCTCTAAAATTACGAAATTTATTCAAAAAAGTGAATCATTGAATGTTTATTGAAAAAAAAACTGTAGAAAAAAATTTTTCGCTAGTCATGCAGTTATCTAAGCATATGTCTTGCAATAATTTCATTAATTCTGATTGGTTCCATTAAACATAAACAACAAGCAATGACATCCATACAACTCCTGGATCGCTGACTCAATGGAGAAAACCAGGGCGAAGCGTAGCAGAAATTACAGCATGTCCAGGACACAATATACGATGATTTTTGGACGATTTTACGCTTTCCCATACGATATGATGGTTAAAGTAGGCATTAAAAATAAGTGAAAGTCCATAATTTCTATATAGACGGATAAATTTAAATAAATTAAGGGATCATAATAGCGTTATTATTGATAAATCACATATAAACGGAGTAAAACCCACTTATTAAACATTTCTAAAAATCGTTGACGCGTTTTGTAAAAATAAAGAAAAATAATTAAATAAACTAGAATAATTAATAAAATATTTTAAAGTAATTAATTAAATGAGTAAAATAAGAAATGCCGGCTCAGTGGCCGAGAGCGCTAAGATGCTATCGGACGGGAGAGTCGCGTCTCCATGAGGAAAAAAAAAGGTTTGCAGGGCACGATTGGTTTTTGCCCTACCTGTAACAACTCGATACATGGACGACAGCCTTATCTCTCATGCACGGATAACTGAAAATTGATTTATCACGCTAAATGCGTTAACGTTCAAAAAAAGGAACTACAGACAGTAAAAGCAACATGGCGATGCACAAACATCGATTGCGTAGACGGCTCCTTGCTCGGAGAGGATGAAGAGCTTGAATTGGATACCTTCTTTAAATCGACTGCCCTGTCGCAGAAATCAGATAAGTTTAGTGATATGGAACAAATTCTGAAAGCGATTACAGATCTAATCCGCGCCAATAAGATCCAAAACGAGAACCGAGCGCTCAATGGCAAAGTTGACCAAGTGCTAACATTGCTGCAGACGCATGTAAAAACATCATGCGCAGTTGGTTCAGGAGATTCGTTTGTCGATAGCGTAAGGAAAGTGAATTTAAACGCTGATCTCTCGACGGCTCTGGCCAAAGTGGAGTCTGATTCGGTTTATAAGAGAACGCCTGAGAACGTGTCTCCTTCTAGGGATAACAAATCGAAAAAGCACGGCTCTAAACCACTATGTATCGGAACAAAGGAGAACTGCTTCGGACTTATTTATGTTAGAAACCGTAACAACACAGAAAAGAAGCTATTTGTTCCTCGTTTGCAACCCTGTGTCACTGTCGCTAAGATGGAGGAATTCGATTGTACTGAAGAGATGTGCTAAATTAAAAGTTAGGCACCCGAACTATGCCTCATTTGTCTTAATTACAAGCGTTAACGATTATGACACTCTTTTTAATCCCTCAGTCTGGCCAGCTGGTACTCTATTATCGCCATTTCTTGGCAGACTATATGAAAACCATATTGATGCTACACCCCGGAGGAGGGCGAGCCGGCTGGGAATGATGGTAAAAAAATTTATTACCAGAACGTCAGGAGACTAAGAACCAAACTGGCTCGTGCAATGTACTTTGTACTTGAACATAACCATGTTATTTACTGCTTGACTGAAACATGGCTGGATAGCACAGTCACGGATTTCATGCTTTTTGCGGATAGCTTTAATGTATTTAGATCCGATCAACCAGCTAGAAAGAGGGGAGGGGGAGTTTTATTTGAGGTCCCGACTCTCTTGAAATCACCCCAGTGCCCTGTTAAAGATATAGATATTGTCGGCGTTGTTATAGCAAAGAATGGATCAGGTCGTGGGCGCAATAAACTCTGCATTATTAATTGTTACATTCCACCTATACTTTCATCGTCTAATTATGAGATATTCCTCGAAGAGCTCTCGCAGTTTGTCGCCGTCCTTGATTACGAGTGTTTGGTTCTGGGAGACTTTAATTATTCTGATTATAAGTCTTACCCAGAAAACTATTCGCCAAGCAAAGAAAACTTTTAACAACTTTTTGGCTCGACGAAACTAGTTTTGTTAGCTGTAATCAAGTCAGAAACCTGCACGGTGACAATCTCGACAAAGTTTTCGCTATGTATTTAGTGAACAGAGCGGAGAATGAGATGGTAAGGATGGACGATTTTCATCTTCCTTTAATAGTGGCAATCAAAACCCCACTTGTTGTCAAAATAAGACCCAGTACATGAAGTTATTTTTTTAATAGAGGTAACTATTTGGGATTATACTATTTTTTGTATGATCACGATTGGAAGGATGTATTAACCAGTTCTCATGTTAACGTGACTTAGGATCATATTGTAGAGATAAAGGATGCGATATCTATTTTTGTTCCATCGGCTAATCCAAAGGGTCAGAAAAGGATCTGCAAAAACGGGCTATCATCGTTTATGTTTTTCCCCAGCTGGGTGTCAGATAAAACCATTCGTGAAAGGAAAATCAAACGGGAGATGCAGAAGAAATTTAAAAAATCTAATGAGATGAATGACTATCGTGAATTTTCAACGGCCAGAAGAAAATTTAATGTGAATTGGGCACTCGATAGAAAGAATTATTTTAACTCGATGGGAGCACAACTGAAGGTCAACCCCAAAGATTTTTGGGAGGTATCTAAAAATCTACTTCAAGCCAACGCGAAAAAGCCTAGCTCTATCGAATTGTATGAGCTGGACGAGATAGCTCGTAGTTTCGCGTATCTATGAATAATGATATTTATATTAAACCAGATGTATCGTTGATAGAAAATTGCTGGAATTATAAAAGTGCTCTCTTTTCATTTAAACTTTATTCGGAACAAATACTGATATATAGGGCTAGAAGGCTATCTGCGTCTAAAGCTAGTATTATAGCAGAAATACCACATTTTATCTTCAAGGGATGTAGCTCGGCAATGGCAGTGCCCCTACGGCAGCTTTTTAATGCTTCATTGGAAAGCGGAGCCTGCCCCGAAGCTTGGAAACAAGTGCTAATCTATCAAGTTCCTAAGAATGGTAGTAATAATGTACATAAAACGTATAGGCCAATTACTTTAATACCTTTTCCTTCAAAGCTGATGGAAACTCTTGTGGCGGAACAACTTGCCACTTATATTGACTCTAATTTGTCGCATTCGCTGCATGGTTTTCGCCCAAGGCGATCAACTCAGACTAATCTGGCCACGTTTCTACACTATGTCACAAGTACCATGGATCGCAGAATCTAAGTCGACACCCTTTATCTTGATTTTTCTAAAGCGTTCGACAGTGTTAATATTGGATTACTGCTGGAAAAACTGCGTTTTGCGGGGCTCTCTCCTACAGCTGTTAAATGGGTTTCTTCGATGCTCAGCGGTAGAAGTTTTAAACTGAGAGTGTCGGGCGCTTCACATCACGCTTTCCCTATCAAAAGCGGTGTTCCTCAGGGCTGCCCTCTGGGCCTCCTATTGTTTAATACTTTTATCGCCGATCTCCCGTTATGTTAAGGGGAGAACCTACCGAAATCCAAATCTACGCGGATGATTTAAAAATCTATTTTGCTATTGATGGCTGGAGTGCTTGTGAGACCCTGCAACGCAGCCTTACTGTCGTATCCAAATGGGCAGTTAACAACGGTCTGGTGCTTAAAGTACGGAAGTCGTTTGTCGTTTCCTTTAATAGAAAAACGGCCCCCTTTTTGTTTGACTACGGTACAGAGGATGGCCCTCTGATAAGAAAGACCCAGATCAAGGATCTAGGTGTCCTGTTCTCTGATAACTGTTCCTTCTTAAATCACATTGAAGCACTTAATAACGACATTTCTCGTCGCATTGGCATTTTGAAACGTTTGACACAATATTTCTCTGATATTTCTCTTTTTATTACTTTGCTTAAGTCTTTTGTAATACCCAAGCTTCTTTATTGCGTGTGGATTTGGTATGATGGCAATAATCAAGCGCTGGCGTTTATTCAACGCACATTCACTAGTTTCAAAAAAATTTTGGCCACCAGGTTTAATTCGCATAATTTATTACTATCCAACAATCAAATGTTCAATATCAATGGGATCATCAGCAGATGTTTGTTTAATAATCTTATTAGCATATACCATAACAAGACTTGGGTGCCAGCTATAAATGGGGACTTTAATTTTCAGGATTTGAGAAGGGCGCGTCGTCGATATGTTCTAAGATGTACTTTTAAATGGAGGACCAACTTACGCGACGTTGATCCCGTAACGAAGGTTATTGCGAATTTTATGACTAATTTTTCGGATTGTAACTTGGAAGATTTCAAAGATAATCAAATCGCGTTAATCGATTCTAAAGTACCGGGTGGGCAAGAAATAACGTGAGGTGTTCAGAGCTCACTAGCGGTAATTCTATTAGGCCAAATGCAGTACATTTTGGTGTATATACTTAGTGGAACATGCAGTTTCGATTTCTGCAAAAAAAGTACCAAAAGTCGCCATAGGGGGCGCTTATTTCAAGAAAACAATGAATACCTAATTATCAAATCAACAAATACCGTACAAACCAACTTTAGTAACAACAATAAACACTGTTTTTTTTTTTAAATTACAAATGTGTTTCAATATGACCACCAGTGAGCTGCTCCAATAGCTGCATGCGGAACACGACATTTTCTACGGCAGCTCGCAGCATATCTGCATTAATTAGTCTGATATGTAATTTTATTTGATCCTTTAAAGTTAAGAGGTCAGGAACATGTGCTTGATACACACGGCTTTTCAAATATCCCCTTAACCAAAAATCACAAGGGTTGAGATCAGGCGACCTGGGTGGCCATACCATGGGAAATGCACGACTAATTATTCTGTTGTCTGAAAAACGTTCTCGCAAGATCTGCTGCACCTGACGTCCGATGTGCGGTGGCGCACCATCCTGCATAAAAATGTTAGAATCCAGACAACCCTTTTCCTGCAATCGTGGTATCACAAAATTCTCAAGCATATCGGCATACAGTACCTGGCAGAAATGACGGAACAAGTCACCGGTCGACGGGGACGGATTTCTTCAAAAAAGTACGGGCCAATGATGATAGAAGCAGTAAAGCCGCACCATACTGTTAGTTTCGGTGAATGCAGACACACTTGTGGATTTGATGCAGCCCAAACACGGCAGTTGTGGGTATTGATATCACCATTCAAATAAAAATGTGCCTCATCTCTCCATAAAATTTGCCATGGTCATGCATCATCCACTTCCATACGTGCTAAAAATCTCAACGAAAAGTCAGTTCGGGTACGTTCATCTCCAGGAAGCAATTGTTGAACAGGTGTGAGTTTACAGGGATAAAGTGTCAATATCTTATGCAATATTTTCCTCACCGTCGAATATGGGATATCTGTTTGGCGTGCTATTGCCTGTTCACTGCTGGTACCCTGCACAGTAGTCATCTCCTGTTCTATAACAGCAGTTGTAACTTCTTCAACGTGTTGCTGCCTGATTCGGCCTGGTTGCACTCCCAGAGTTCCGGTAGATTCAAATCGTTCAATCATTTTCCGTAAGTGAGTTATGCTCATCGGTCCTCTTCGTAACGTTTTCAATCGCCGGAATTCACGAAGGGCAGCACATGCATTGTAGCTCTTCTGATAAAACAACTTGACTAATAACGCCCGGTCAGGCAGAGTAAGCGTCATCGTCAGGCCATTCGTTCGTGCATGATGGGAAATCCTCAGCCTTGCCTTTTATTGTCATGATTGCTCAACACGGAACGCGCTTATGCAAATGTATTCATTGTTTTCTTGAAATAAGCGCCCCTTATGGCGACTTTTGGTACTATTTTTTTTGCAGAAATCGAAACTGCATGTTCCACTAAGTATATACACCAAAATGTACTGCATTTGGCCTAATAGAATTCCCGCTAGCGAGCTCTGAACACCTCACGTTATTTCTTGCCCACCCGGTATAATTTTAGTTAGTTTATTTTCTCTTTCAGGTATGTCTCTTGTGTTTTTTTTTCCTAATGTTGCTATGTATTACTATTACTCTATTGATTTATTTTAACCCTTTTCTTTATTTCTTTATTTTGTTTTTAATTTATGTTGTTATACGTTAGTCTTTAATATTATTTTTTCTGTTGTTTTCGATTCCTGTTTTTCTTTTACTAGCTTTTTTTTATTCTTTTTATTTCGATTTATTTGGCATTTATCAATTTTATTTCTATATTCGTTTTTTTTATATGTAATTTTTATTAACCCCGTTTTGGGCCTCGGACCGTTGGGGGACAACATCGGACTTTTCCCTCCGGTTTATCTGGTGTTGTTGTTACATTATTATTATTATTATTATTATTATTATTATAATTATTATTATTATTATTACCCCAGTTGGTACAGACAACGACCGTGATATTCGTAATACCTGGTTCGAATCCCGATCAAAGTATATTTCCTTTCAATTTTTTAAGGTACAGTCATACATAAAGGGCCATCCGTAAATTACGACACACGTTAAGGTAGAGGGAGGGACTCATTAAAGAGTGACATCGTGTGACAATGAGGAGGATGAGTCGCAAGCTTCGTGAAGTCATATATATCTAAAGTATTAAAATTCTAAACTTCAACTCTAACGAAAAACTTTAAAATATTACCAACTCTATCAATATAACAATATTATAAGGTTTAAATTTGTTCATATCACTTTTTGGCACGTGGCGGCCGCTTGTTGTATCAGGTCGTTGCATATCAAATGTCGGACGGCAGAGGTCATCTTTTATAGACCTCTAGAAAGGACACCTTCACACGTGCTATTCGAAATAACCCCCATTGCAATCCAAACATTGTTGCCAACGATTTGGCAGCTTCTCGAGCCCTCTCCGATAGAATCCATGGTTACGGGACTCAATAAACTCCCGGAATATGTTTTCGACGTCTGCTTGGGTTATGAATGTTTTCCGCCGGAGAAAATTGTCCAGACTCTAGAAAAGATGGTAGTCGATAGGGGAGAGGTCCGGAGAGTACGAGGGGTGTGGAAGCACCTCGTAGCCCAGAGCCTATAGCGCCTGCACGGTCGTTCGTCTTTGCGATGCACAAGTGCAGGTTGTTGCTGACACAATTTTGTGTGCATACGATGCAGTTCACGACAGTAGGCCGCAGCGGTGATCGTCTTCCCCTGCTGCAGGAAGCTGTAATGCACTACACCACGGATATACACCAAACTGTTCATGTGGGACCCATTTGTCCTGCTTTTTCACCTTACCGATGGCCATAAGGTGTCTATTGACTGTCGGCGCTGATACAGCATGATCCCCGGCAAGGTCCCGAACAGTTTTTGATGGGTCCTCTTCCACAGATCGCTTCAGATCAGCGTCATTCAACACGTTTGGCAGTCTGCCGCATGGCTCATTTGCCCGGTTCGTCACTCCCGCCCGGAATTTTCGGAACCAACAGTACGCTCGTTTATGGTGCCTACATTGAATACCTTATTGATGTTTCGAGAGGCGTTGGATGCAGTGTGATTCAACCTGAACTGGTAATGCATTATCACACGTAAATCGTATGAAGTCGTGACTATCTTCGCTTTGATTAAAACGCTATTAAATATCATCGCAGACATGCAAATTTCAGGCAGCTGACCGCCGATACATCTACCTCTGGGAATGTACCATTTTGTTATGGGTACTTCCTACTAAACGTGGAAACCGTGCTGAAGCGCAGAACCCGCCTCGAAATCCGACATTTGATATGCAACGACCTGATACCTTTAGTTCAGTAAGTCGGCCGCCTTTGGCACGTGCCGGGGAAGTTCATTATTTGATAAAAGAAGACGATGATATTTGGTTGGATGAGAAGATGTTGACACCTCACATGTTCCTAACAATATCCAAATCGAGAATGAAGTGACTGCTATGCCAGTCATAAACAATAGCTATAAAAGAATGGGTTCAAAGTCCATGGACACATGATGATTAAATTTTGATCGTTCATTTGACTTATGTTTTGTAAATTTTATAAAATGTATGATTTATTCTTGATTTTATGAAAAAAGATTATAAATACAAATATATAAATAACTTTGGAAGTGGTGTTTTAATTTATTAATTTCTAAATTTAAAATTGCAAAGTATGTAACATCACACCAGGGGAGGGGAGTCACACTAATGTGACCACTCGTAACAATGACGGGGGGGGGGGGGTACAAAAATCATGAAATTCATGTGACGTAGTTTATGGATGGCCCCTAAATAGGCATAATATATTTCACAGTTATTATTAACTAGTATCTAAATATTGTCTGCAATTGTTTAGGCATTATCCCATTATGACATTCGTCGCGGAATACCATTGTTTTAGGAAACCTTTAGTTGCTGTTTGAACCAATTGCGCATGCACTCTTTGACTTCCTCTTCCGTCTGAAACCGTTGTCCTCGCAGAACTGGACTATAAGGGGGGGGGGAGCTCAGGACTTCCCACTTAAACTTCTGCAGACGCTATAACTTTGGCTATGTGCGATCTAGTGTTGTCGTATCTAGTGTTGTGGTATACTATGAAATAGTCGTAGTATGAAAGTGATTCATATCTAATGCTTGGCTGTTTTACCTTTGTCATTTCAGGTTAGGAGAACCTCTACTCTTATTGATATCCAGCTTGCCATAACTTTCTCGTGTTATGGTAATACTCCCGCCAAAAGGATTACGCAAAACTGGCTGGTTGCGATAAGAATTGTTCAAATTTAAAATTATACTACGAGGGGTGATCAAAAATTAATGTCACGCATTTTTTTTCTCGAAAATGACGGCAGATATGCGAAAATTGCGATGTATAAAAGTTAGTTTGATTCATTGTTAAAGTTTCCTGTTAGTGTCGTCGTGTGCATCCGCAAAGCACTAGCGACGTGAGAGTCCAAATAAAATGGCGGCGCTCATTTCATCGTCCAATGCTTTTTAGCGGCGGAATATTATGCTTTTTTTGTGCAAAAGGACTGAAGCCAGTAGATATCCTTAAGGAAATTGAGTCGGTGTACGGAGGTGGTATCGTGCAGCTCCGAACAGTACTTTGTTGTGCAAGGCTTTTAAAGAAGGACGAGAGGACTTGCTGAACGAACATCGCTCTGGCCGGCCGCGGGAATCCATGACTTACAGCAACATTGCCGCTGTGAAAGTGCAGATGCGGGAGACCTGGCGGATTACCGTGAGAGAAATTACTGCAACGTAGGACATTTCTTATGGAACGGCGTACGAAAGTGTTCAAGAGCAGCTCGGCAAAGTGTCATGCAGATGTGTGCCATGACATTGAAGGCCGAACATCAAGGTGCTCTTTTCGTTGCTTGTTTGCTTAGGAGGAGGGTCAGGATTTTTTGGATCGAATCATCATAGGCGATGAATCATGGGTCCACCATTTCACGCCCGAAACCAAGATGCAATCGGCGGTTTGGAAACACACCTCATCTCCCACAACGAAAAAGTTCAGAACTGTGCTATCAGCCGGCAAGTTCATGTTGACATGTTTTTGGGATTGCCGTGGTCCGATACTGCTCGAGTTTCTTCCACCGCATACTACTGTCAATTCCGAACGCTGCAGTGGAACATTGAGGAATCTTCGAGAGTCCATAAGCAGGAAAAGACCTGACTTGGCAATGGAGACATCGTGCTGCACCACAACGCACGTCCACACAGAGCGAAACGGGTCACTGACTTGTTTTAGCGATGGAATTGGGAAACACTGCTTCATCCTCCACACAGACCGGACCTCGCTCACAGTAACTACCATATCTTCGGACCGTTGATCAACCATAGCAACCAGACGACTTTTATCTTAAGGGCTTGAAAAAACTAGTCCACCGCTGGAATCGTTGCCTCAATCGGCATGAGATTATGTGGAAAAATAAAAGTTGAATTGTTCTATCGAATGTACATGTGTTTATTTTTTCCCGGTCACGATTTTAGAGAAAAGAAACACGCGACAATACTTTTTGATTACCCCTCGTAAATTGTGGAAGTAACCAATTGAGTGCTTAAGTAGATAGCGTTTCATTTGTATTTAATTTCATGAAACAGATATTTGAATTAATAGAATTCTTGAGCTAATAGAATTCAGGTACATTTTTTTTTAAATTTTAATGCCAAACTTTGCCAAATAAATTTTACATTCCTCACTCTTTAAATTTACGTAACACATGAGTTATCCCTTGCAGTGCTAAAACATTATCAACAAAATCAACATTTTATACATATTTTAACACATATATAGCTTGATAAAAACCATTATAAGTGAGATTTTTAAAAAGTGTCCGATTTCACTGAAATAGTTTATTTTGGGACACATTTTCTATTTTCGTAATATCTTATTTTTGACGCCTACATTTTTTATTTAGGCAATGCATTCAAATGTTGTTTTGCTTTGACAAAATGTAAAATCTGCATGCCTGTTATTTTGTCAGGAATTTATGAAGTTATAATCAATTTCCATCCAAAATTCTGTTTAAGATAACTTAATGATTAGAAAATAGTAATATCTAGAGAAATTTTAAAAATTTATCGATTTCTATTGAGTATTGATTACACGGTTTTTAATAACTTTTTAAAAACTTTTTTAACGTTAAAACCTGACTCTTTTGGTATATTTTGTGATGAATCCATATCTGACCTCAGTTTTTTTTCTATCACCTACATAATTCTTATATAAAAACAAACATTTTAAATTATTAAGAGTTGGAGTCTGATTAATTTCCTTATGGCTTAAAATTATAGATACTTTAACATTGCAGCCTTTCTTCTTCATAGCCATTAATTTTACATTGTAGTTTCGAAGTGTAAAACATGGAAACGTGACGTGACAAAAAGAAAGTGATTCGGATTCAGCACACAAAAAAGCAGAAGAATAAGACAAATTCTCCATGGATTCAGTGCGCTCTCCATGTCAGGGGAGCCTAATTGAGACAGGTGGAGAAATTCAAGTATCTCGGGATTGCATTCACGAGTGATGGACGGCAGGAGAAAGAATTGGATGCTCGGATCGGTGCAGCAAGCTGTGTCAGACGTGAACTGTGGCGATCCGTGGTAACGAAACGCGAGCTGGGTAACAAAGCCAAGCTCTCTGTCTTCATATCTATCTTTGTCCCCATTCTCACCTATGGTCATGAGGCTTGGGTAATGACCGAAAGAGTGCGATCGCGGGTACAAGCGGCCGAAATGAGATTTCTGAGAGGTGTGGCAGGTGTTATCCTACTAGATAGAGTGTACAGCAGCACAATAAGGGAATCGTTAGGTGTTGAGCCGCTACTTCTCCGCATTGAGAGATCTCAGTTGCGCTGGTATGGCCACGTGATACGGATGCCGCAAACTAGTCTTCCTAGGCAGTTGTTATTTTCCAAGCCAGTGGGTAAGAGACCGAGGGGTCGGCCTAGAACCAGGTGGCTAGACTCCATGGAGAATCTGGGTTCGAGTCGCTTGGATATTACCAGGGATGACATGCGCCTGATGGCGGAAGATCGTGATCGCTGGAGATTCTCCATAGGGCTGCCGCCCCCGCGACCCTAACGGATAAGCGGGTTTGAAAAATAAGTAAGTAAGTAAGTAAGTAAGTAAGTAAGTATAAGACAAATTCTTTCGAAAAGTTTTTCATCGTTAGCTTATGTTATTAATATGGTCCGTCCATTGTTTATAGGATTATATTACAGAGGATCAGTATGAACAGTCTCGAGCGGATGGGTAAAGACGGTTGAAGCAAAATGCTCTTCCAACCAAGTTTGTCCTGTCACAAAATCTTGTAAACTACTTGCAAAAAGAGTCCTTTAGATATTCAAGCAGCACCATTGCTATTCAATCTAATAATGATGATGTAGAAATAGGTATGGAAGTGTTGAAATTGAGTTTTTTTTTCTGAAAATTAACTGCTTACAGTTTTAATATAGTGGAGTGGTCCTCGCGCCCCCCTCTTTTCCAATTTGTATTTTTGGCCTTGCTTATAAAAAATAAGATTATAACTGCTTATACATATGTCTGAAAATTATTTTCGACTGCTTTTGTTTTCTTCTTGCGATGACTATTAAGCATTGTTACCTCGCCAGGCCAACAATGCTCGTAGACTTTTAAAAAAAAACTAGAAGCGAACCCACCCGATTGTATAATCGGAAAATAACCCATTGTTAGATTTTTTTCTTTGTTGTGGAAACGTCCACCGTCGCCGATTTTATATAAATGATTGGTAAATCAGGTAGCCTACGAAAAAGACAGGCCCCGGCGCGGAAAAGTCACCTGACCATGGTAGGCTGATCAACAATCCAACCTTCATTGTATTCAACAAACGAAAAAATATTGATTCTTAAAATCCAAGATGGAAACAATGATGATTACATTGTTATTCAGCCTAGGATGATCAGGTGATTTTTCCGCGCCATGGCCTGTCTTTTTCGTCGGCTACGGTAAATCAAAGGATGACATGAGATACGTTGGATATGTGGTGAGAGCTTGGAATGTTTTTTTTTTGGTTGTTAGCCAGGAGTTTGGTAAGAAGAGATGCTCAGCTTTTGGTTCCGATTCGGAACAAAATTGCAGCGGAAAGACAAACCATCTATTTCGCCGAGCGACCAGTACAAAGGCGATAGTAGTAGACCCCTCCGTCGCCGGATCGATTCGGAAAAGTTCATCCTAAGAAAAAATTTAACACGTCGAAAGCGAAAGTTTTGCCTCTACGGCTGGTCCTCGTCCGAATTGCCGCCGGAGCGACGTTCGACTGAAGTATTCCCTCGCCCGGACAATTTGACAGATGCCGAATGTCCTTAAAGCTTCCTTTCAAAGACTGTAATTTCCTATTTTGGTTAATGTGCAAAAATGGCTTAGGTAAAAAAGTCGAGCGTGATAAAATTCTAGCTCTTCTTGTGATACCACCCGATGAAAAGACTGTTGTTTCAAGAAACGTGCGGCCCAACTCAACTGCAGGTCCTATCCCAACTGGAGCGCCGACTCCGTTATTGAAAAGCTACGAGAAAAGTCGTCTCCCGTCTATGAATGAATTGTTTTAAAATGAAAATGCGACTGTCAATGGTAATGGAACTTTGTCCTTATAATCCTCGATGCTATCACAAAAGTGAGAGGCCTTCAGCGCCCTGAATTACATACGGTCTATAAAAGATGCACCGTCGTAGAACTTCAAGCGACGCGACGCCGTGCTAGGACTATCTTTCTCCCATTCTCGGCCCATCATGCACGTCGGGAACGCCCAGGAAGACTGGTTGTGGAGTTGTAATGCACTGTTTGGCTTGCTGCGTGCCAACCATCGACAAGGGAACCCCGCCACCTCAGAAGCAAGTTAGATGTGACGAGTTATTTTGGATAGTTCGACGAACTTACCAGAGTAAACCATTTATTTAATAATGACGAAACTTACCTAGATCTGATTGATTGAAGGATAACTAATCTGTAAGTGGGAAAACGAGAAAGAAAATTAAGAGGAGAACTTGACTTATTAAATTAACTAACAACTAACAACTAAGAATTAAATTATCTGTTTGACCCAAAAATATAAAAGGAAAGCTACTCTTTAATTAAACATAATACTTTCCTGGTGGTTCCTTGTCTGCTTTGAAAGTGACTTTAAATCCCCTTCTGTTTCGAAGTCGGTATTCTTAATGACTGGCTTTTCCCTCGAATGGTAGAGGGTGGGTTGCGTTTTGGGCATTGAGCGCGCGTGAGGTCCCTACTAATCGTTCACCTTATGAATGAAAAGGCCTTTAATATGTATTTAAATGATTTACTACAGGGGATGTCAAATAAAAACCTCTATTTTGCGGACGATGGAACATTGGTTAAGCAAATTAACAGTGCAGCTGATCAAACTGATCTTCAGCAGGATCTAAGTTGTATATCTCATTGGTGTAAAATTTGGGGCATGGCTGTTAACTGTCAAAGTCTTACTGTATGAATATTTCAAGGGCCAAAGCGGAGAATATTTTTACTTTTAATTACAACACTGACAGTTGTGACTTAGTTAAATCTGACTCTATAATGATTTTAAGGGTACTTGTTGATAAAAACTTAAGTTGGAATAAACATATTGAGTATTATCACGTGGTAAAGCAGAGAGAGACAAGAGACAGAACTAAAATTAGATGAAAAAGAATAAATTTATTGTGCCTTAAAGTTTATACAAGTAGAAGCGAAATAATATTCTTTTATGATGAATTAAACCCAAAGCTGAAAACAGAAGTTCAAATAAATACAGTTTCGACCTAACGCTGCCCGTTATAAACAGTAAAACACAGTGAAGAGTTGGCTTGCACAACTCAACTGCACTGCGAAGCACAACACACTTGAAATATAAATGGTCAGAATTCTCTGCTAATGAGAACAAATCAGAAGCACAATGACTTAGAAGACTTAATTTAATGATGCCACTAGATTTGGTAGTAGCTAATGGGAAAACACCCTATACACAAAAGAAGCTCCGCTGCTTCACTTTCACTCATTCACCAACACACAAAAAAATATCAAGCACAGAATCTTGTGGAGATTTAATTGAACAAAGACTTGAGAACACTATCGTCGGCACTAATTCACAACACCTAATGCACAACAAGAAGCTGCCATGAAAAGTGTAGCACTATTCATCTTTTGTATTAAATACACTTCTTATTAAACACAAATACTCGAAGCTATAATTAAACCGAAGCACCAATTACGAAGATCAACCTGATTCTACAGATACACATCCTTCTAGCTGAATTTGCGAAGAAAATGAAATGACAACCTGCGACGAACTTCATCAGGTACCGAATCGGCCTTGAAATAATTTTATGAAGTTCTTTCCTTTTAGTCAAACTGACACCTTTCCGAAATGCGCAACATGAATAAAGGTAATGTCACAATAGGTTACAATGTTCCGACGAATAGAACTGGAGGTTGGAGATGCAGGTGAAATAAATTAAGGTGAGCTGTTGATACAGCGTATACCTGTTTTCACTAGGAAGAAAAAAATTCAGTGTTAATTGAATGTCGATACATGACGGAAAAAAGAAGATTGATCCTGTTGTAAAATTATTAACTAAGAAACGAGATTAAACAAACACTTATGATTAGCAGATAGAGTCTGTACTCTTCGTTCTTAATTATATGAGAAAATGTTTCATTCAGCTGAGCTAAACGAAAATACTAAGAACCAGGTAAGAGTTCATTAAGCACATGGGTAGTGAGTGACAAATAATGTATAGCAAATATACTAAGGCAAAAAATATATTGCTAGATCGATAGAACTTTCAGAAGGGAATAAAATTCTGTTGTTCGGTGAAATTTCATGACACCTGTGGAAATATTCCCCCTGTACCTCGTATATGAAATTCAGCAAAAGAGAACGAGAACACCCCTAGGAACTCGTTGCATTTCAGTAGTCCAGCCGTCTCTTCTAAAAATACGGCGTAATAAAGTTCACGTATAGATATGTTAACTCTACAGTGGAGCACAGTTATGAAATGAAAATTTATATCACTCACAGGTCGGGGAATATTGTCAATAAAAAATAACCTACTGTATTCCGTAGCACTCCGTAGAAAGTTCCATTTGCTGCTGCTGGGAGACACGGGTTTGAAAACGCTTTACTACCGCTCGACGAATACCCCGTAGTCAGCCTTCTCAAAATAGAGCGCTGACGAAGTTCTTCAAAGGAACTTCTCCGTATTCGTGGCGGTTCGTCTCGTCCTCCCAAATACGTATGGCGACGACGTTGACCTTTCCCACCGTTTCGCTCGCCGGCCGTTTTCGCTGTCGTGGAACTAGATTAGCTTCGCCGTTTCTCTCGCTAGCGGCCATCTTTACACGCCTTCCCGAAGAAGTTCGCTTGCTGCGGGTTTTACCATCTCGTGGCTGCCATTTCGGCCTGTGACTTCCATTCCATTTGTCTTTTTCCGTGAAACTTTTCACCTTGGCGTTCGTTTGTTCCTCTGTCTCTCTCTTCCAAGCACGTGATCGCTTCGGGAGACCACGTCAACGTGACGCTCTTCATTTACGTCCCCGATGCTTGTATATCTCAAGATCGTTTCACGTTGATGAATACATGTGACAAGTATATTACGCTTTACTCCTTCCGCTCAATATCAAAAGGTTTAAGTATTAGAGTCTAATTAGCCCTGTACAAAATTTTAGTTAGATCCATTCTTGAGTATTGTGCTATTTGCTGATACCCTTACTGTGAAAGTGCATTTGTTAAGCTTGAAAAAATTCAAATCAGGGCTGTTCGTATCATTTTCAAAAATTTTGATAGGCATTCTTGTGTAATAAAATTAAAAAATAGCCTAAATTTACCTGAATTGCAGATTAGTAGGGAAGAATTAAAGTTTAAAACCCTTTATAAAATCTTTAATAACATGAGTAATCTTAAAAAAGACACTTTCTTGGAGTCTCCAAACTACACTATATGATCAAAAATATCCGGACACCCCTCACAGATCATCGATTGGCCCAATGTCACATGATAATGACTTGCACATCCTTTAAATAGCTTCCCACACCTTCAGACACAACTCTGCTTGGACATTGGCAAGAATGGGTCGTTCGGCAGAGCTCAGTGAGTTCCAACGTGGAACCATCGTTGGATGTCACCTATGCGGCAAGTCCGTGCGTGACATTTCCAGCCTTCTTCAGATACCCAAGTCAACAGTAGGCGATGTCATTATGAAATGGAAGACTCGGGGATCAACAACAGTTCAACAACGAACCGGTAGATCCAAGAAACTAACGGACAGAGACCGTCGAGTGCTTCGTTGTGTCACCCGCAGCAACCGGAAGTCCTCGGCGGAAAAAATTGCCACAGAGTTTCGAAACGCCTCTGCAAATGATGCCAGTACCATGAATATTCGTCGGGAACTGCACACGATGGGATTCCATGGCCGTGCTGCTGCCCACAAGCCCCACATCAGCAGGGTCAATGCCAAGCGACGTCTGGAGTGGTGCAAAGCCCACAGAAACTGGACAATGGACCAATGGAAACGTGTAATGTGGACAGACGAATCTCGCTACACACTCTGGCAATCCGATGGACGAGTTTGGGTTTGGCGCATACCTGGAGAACGCATCTTACCTGAGTGCACAGAGCCCACAGTCAAGTTCGGAGGAGGAGGAGTCATGGTGTGGGGCTCATTTTCATGGTACGGACTGGGCCAGCTCGTTCCTGTGCAAGGAATCATGAACTCCGACCGTTATCTGAATGTTTTGGACAACTGTGCACTTCCAACGTTGTGGCAATTTTTCGGAAACGGGCCATTTCTCTACCAACACGACAATGCTCCGTGCCACAAAGCGAGGCGTGTACAGCAGTGGTTTACGGACTCAGGGGTCGAAGAAATGGGTTGGCCGGCACAAAGTCCCGACCTCAATCCTATAGAGAGTCTGTGGGATGAATTGGAAAGACGCTTGCGGGCCAGATCACATCGGCCAACTTCTGTACCTGAACTGATTCTCGCTCTTCGGGAGGAATGGAGGAACATTCCGGAAAGTACCTACCAACATTTGGTGGAAAGTCTTCCCCGAAGGGTGGAAGCTGTGATTCGGGCAAAGGGATGTGCAACGCCCTATTGATTTCTATGAAGTCGTGGCTAGAGCGCAAACGTGCATGTGTCCGGATATTTGTGATCATATAGTGTACTAGAAGAGGTACCCGGCGTTGCCCGGGATAATTACACTTGCACAAACTTTTCCTTTCATTGTTAGTCATGAGATATTGATTGTTGGTCCATGCAGAGCGTTTGTGAATTGCGTGTTGATACCATTGTTGATACCTATTGTTGTACAAACTTTGCCTTGCATTGTTGGTCATGAGATATTTCTCATTAATAAGCCTTGCCATAACCATGAATATCGATTTTTTATCGATATTTATTATT
>JAHWFO010022513.1:587145-609722 GCA_023313115.1 Rhysida immarginata
TAAGTTCAATAGCTGTTTTTTATCAGTTTTTTGAATAGCTATACTTTCGAAAGCGTCCAAAAGGTTTTTTCGATTTATTGGCATAATCAGCTTTACATTGTCCAAAGGGAAAACATGTCCGGTGTCTAAAGAATGTTTGGCCACAGACGATTGATTGCTCCTTCCATATTTTTTGTGGGCCATGTGTGTTCCTTGAATCTAGTCTTGATATTCCTGAAAGTCTGCCCTTTGTAAAGCATGGGGCAATTGGCACATCTGATTTCGTAGATCCCTGGTTTCAATAATGAGGGGATTTTGTCCTTTGGATTGTGTAGTAGATTCCTGACCTGGTTTGGATTGCTAAATGTAAGAGAAATGTCAAATGGTTTGAAAACTGCACTAAGACCTCTAATTAAAGAATTATTGTAAGGTAAAGAAACCGATTTGTCCCTGTCCTTAGTCCTGTTCAAGGTGGTGATGTCCTTCATGAATTTTTTAAACTTCCTCTTCCTGACCAGATCTATGATGGTACGATTATTGTATCCGTTTTTGGCAGCAATTTCCTGGATGAGGGCAACTTCTTTTTTGAAACGTGGTAGACTAAGAGGGGGGTTAATAGCCCTGTCGATCATAGATATGAACGTAGACATCTTATGGCTCCATGGGTGGCTGGAATCGCTCGGGATGTAGTTTAGTCCGTTTGAGGGTTTACGATAGACGTCGAACGATAGAGAGTTATGGTTCCTGATGATAAAGATGTCCAGAAATGGTAAAGTTCGATCCTTTTCCACCTCCATAGTAAATTGGACTGTAGGGAAAAAACTGTCTATATGACGTAAAAAATCATTTACATAACACACGTTAGTTTCGAAAATCGTAAAAATATCGTCTACATATCGATACCAACAAGATGGAAAATAGAACCCCGATTTCTTTAGAATATCTGTTTATTTTTCTTGATTTAATTGTTTATTTTTCTGATTTAATTGTTTATTTTTCTGATTGGTTGCCTTTTCCTTTATAATACCTTGAAAAATTTTTCAAGGGTTAGTTCTCTCAGTTTTACTCGAGGTTCTCATCGGCTGTTGAATAATGAAAGCTTGGCTTTCGAAAAGTGCTTCCAGCAAGATTAGGTTGTAATTTTCTTGTAATTATACTGTTGTGGTTAAAGAGTTTATTTATAATTTATTTATTGACACTATCCACATTTTTGCTTTTATTTATGTAGTTATCCCTGTTGTTGTTACAATTATTATTATTATTATTATTATTATTATTATTATTATTAAAGTTATATGTCTAATGTACCACATCAGTCCTTATTGCCCTATTTACATTAGAAAAATGATGTATAATTCGTTATTTGAATCACGTATTCGTTATGGCTTATTATTGTATAAATTTGGAATAGAGTTTAAAGATATTATTAAGATACAAAATAAAATCATTAAACAAATAACATATGGCACTAAATTACAAGAACATCCAATAGATCTTCAATATAAGGAATTAAAAATTTTAAAAATCGAAACTTTATTTGAATATATGGTTTTCACACAAAATTATTTTTCGAAAAATTACTTAAAACGTAAAAAACAAGAATATTCTTTAAGGAAGAATATAAATTTTGACATACACCAAATTTTTAATAATTATGGAAAACGAGAAAGGCAATTTTATGTTCCATACTTGTTTAATAATGTACCAGAATGGCTGTTAAATTTAACATCCTTTAATTTAATTAAGTCTAGTTTTTTATATTGGAAAAACACAAAATGTAAACTCAAAACTAGATAAAAGAAGTCTTACGAAAAATGTTTTCCGTTATATAATAAATGGAATAATATATATTTATTTAAAAATTGTATATACTGAGGTAGACCCGTTTTTTACATCCATACAAGTCCAGAAAGGGCTTCGGATTTGGGTTTCGAAATTGGCCTCTAGAAATATTATAGGAAAGATTTGATTACCATATCGTTGTAAAAATCTTGGTAAAAAAGTAAATTTAAATTTTTGTAAATGATTCTTGTAAATTTTGTAAAATTATCTTGATTCGAATTGAAATTGAATTGAAAATTGAAAAGATTCAGAACTATGACTCTCCTTTTCAAACTGAGTGTTTTAATTTTGTTACTAAGTTACTCTCTGGAAAGATTGATTGTCCTGACGTTTTATATTGTTATTTTTATTGTAGTAGACGATGTCATAGCTTTCGACCATTTTTATTTTCTTATCATGATGGCTTCTTAAAAAATTATATAACATCTTTTATTTCACTTTTTTAATTTGTGATTTGTGACTTTTGTATTGTTTTATATGTTTTCTTTACGGGGCGTTTGTTGGCCTATTGGCTGTCCCAAGCTCGTTTTCCCATTCTTTAATTGGAATAAATTGATTGATTGAAAAAAAAAAAAAAAAATTATTTTTTGCATTCCTTAGGAGAGTTATAGGATAAATAAGAGAAATCAATCAAATGTAAATAAAAAAAACAACAAGTATATAAAGTAGCCTCAAACAAATGTAAAAGATACACTATTTCAAAAATATCAATAAAAACAATGAATTAAAGAAGTTGATACAACAGTTGATTAAATAACATGTGATTTTTTAGCTTCTTATTAAAATGGGCAGAATTAGAGATACAGCACCGGCGAGAACAGTCAAAGACATATGGTAATTGGTTCCACGCAGTGAGAGAATTAAATGGAAATTTATTTAATTTGAAATTCGATAATTTTGGTAATGTAAGCTTATATTTTAGAGTTCTACGAACTTCAGCAGTATGTTTAAACCAATTCAATATGAAATGACTTGGATGATGTTGGTGACGCAAAGCATTAGCAATGTTCTTAAAACGACAATAAATAATATAGGAATCAAGGGTAAACAATTGGAATTTAATACAACAATCAGTAATTGAGGCAAAACGGGATAGTTTAAAAGATGTGCGTATGCAATTGTTTATAACTTCCGGGTGGGCAAGAAATAACGTGAGGTGTTCAGAGCTCGCTAGCGGGAATTCTATTAGGTCAAATGCAGCACATTTTGGTGTATATACTTAGTGGAACATGCAGTTTCGATTTCTGCAAAAAAAAAAATAATAATAGTAACAAAAGTCGCCATAGGGGGCGCTTATTTCAAGAAAACAATGAATACCTAATTGTCAAATGAACTAATACCGTACAAACCAACTTTAGTAACAACAATAAACAATGTTTTATTTTTAATTACAAATGTGTTTCCATATGACCACCAGTGTGCTGTTCCAATAGCTGCATGCGGTACACGACATTTTCTACGGCAGCTCGCAGCATATCTGCATTAATTAGTCTGATACGTATGTAACGTTATTTGATCCTTTAAGGTTGACAGGTCAGGAATATGTGCTTGATACACAAGGCTTTTCAAATATTCCCATAACCAAAAATCACAAGGGTTGAGATCAGCCGTAATTATTCTGGTGTCTGCAAACGTTCTCGCAAGATCTGCTGCACCTGACGTTCGATGTGCGGTGGCGCACCATCCTGCATAAAAATGGTAGAATCCAGACAACCCTTTTCCTGCAATCGTGGTATCACAAAATTCTCAAGCATATCGGCATACCTGGCAGAATTGACGGAACAAGTCACCGGTCCACGGGGACGGATTTCTTCAAAAAAGTACGGCCGATGATGAATGAAGCAGTAAAGCCGCACCATACTGTTAGTTTTGGTGAATACATAGGAGTTGGCAGACACACTTGTGGTTTTGATGCAGCCCAAACACGGCAGTTGTGGGTATTGATATCACCATTCAAATAAAAATGTGCCTCATCACTCCATAATATTTGCCATGGCCATGCATCATCCACTTCCATACGTGCTAAAAATCTCAACGAAAAGTCAGTTCGGGTACGTTCATCTCCAGGAAGCATTTGTTGAACAGGTGTGAGTTTATAGGGATAAAATGTCAATATCTTATCCAATATTTTCCTCACCGTCGAATATGGGATATCTGTTTGGCGTGCTATTACGTGTGCACTGCCGGTACCTTGCACAGTAGTCATCTCCTGTTCCACAGCAGCAGTTGCAACTTCTTCAACGTGTTGCTGCCTGATTCGTTTGCGTCCCCGGCCTGGTTGCACTCCTAGAGTTCCGGTAGATTCAAATCGTTCAATCATTTTCCGTAAGTTAGTTATGCTCATCGGTCCTCTTCGTAACGTTTTCAATCGCCGGAGTTCACGAAGGGCAGCACTTGCATTGTCGCTCTTCTGATAAAACAACTTGACTAATAACGTCCAGTCAGGCAGAGTAAGCGTCATCGTCAGGCCATTCGTTCGTGAATGATGGGAAATCCTGTCTTTTATTGTCATGATTGCTCAACACGGAACGCGCTTATGCAAATGTATTCATTGTGTTCTTGAAATAAGCGCCCCCTATGGCGACTTTCGGTACTATTTTTTTTTTTTTTTTTGCAGAAATTGAAACTGCATGTTCCACTAAGTATATACACCAAAATATACTGCATTTGGCCTAATAGAATTTCCGCTAGCGAGCTCTGAACACCTCACGTTATTTCTTGCCTACCCGGTACTTTCAAAGTTTTTAGACGTTATAGGTAGGTACTAAACCAAAAGCATATTCCATATTCTAGAACAGAAAAAACCTTTGTAATAATAACTTGCTTCATTTCCTTAAAACTCAGCACTTTACTCAATTTATATAATAAAAATCTCATTTTGCTCAATTTTCCGATCAAGTATGCGATGTGACCATTATTTTTTTTATGGATGCCCCTAGACAGGCCCACTGGCCTTTTGGGCGCCTTTTTATTCTTGGTTACAATATTACGTAACTTCTTATTTGATTTTTCTTTTATATTGTTGTTGTAAATTTGTATTTATTGTATTTTTTCTTTTTTCTTTTTTATTAATTTTTACTTGACAGTTTTTAAAGTATAATTTTATTTTCTATCATTGATACTGGTTTGTTTTTACTGTCTTGTTTTTTTCTATTTTTTTTTATTTCGGATTTTGTCTGTATTATTCATGCAAATTTGTATGTATTTCTTTAGTTTATTGTTCCTGTAATCCACCGGGTATTTACTTGTCGGTCATTGATTCCCGGTGGTGTCTTAATTTTTTTTCTTTAATAAATAAATAGATAAATAGATAAATAGAAAGTATAATTCTGGTCAATTATAACTCCCAATATAGTGATACTATCTTTCCATATAATACTTACATCCTTACCAATGACTATTGATGTTGTTTTGCCTATGTTTAGAGTCATATTTCTATCGGTATACCACTGAGACAATTTCTCTAAGTCCTCCTGCATCATAGATTTCGCTAGCGACAATTGCTGTACATTACATGAATAAGAGAGAAAGTTATCGTCGACATTTCGTGCAAAGTGAAGTTGGTCGATATTTCATTTAGAGAACTAGACAAGATGGAGTAGATTAAGTTGCTGAAGCAGGAACCTTGGATAACGCCAAGGTCTGATGGAATACAAATGTTGTATTGAACACTTTTTAACTGCATATGTCTTTTATTGAAGTAGGAATCATAGAGCGCATACGCTTCACCATTTACACCATATAGGTAATGCAAAGTTGTTTTCGAGGCACCGTGTCAAAGGCTTTGGATACGTCGGTCTTGGCGAGTATATAAACCTGATTTGTATCAAGCGCGTCTACCAATGTATGTAATGGAGGAAAATTAAATACATTGCACTGCTGTTGTTTCTACATCCGAATTGATTAGGTGGAAGTTTGGGAATGATAAACTGCTTCAATTGGATAAAGATCCCTTGCTCCACAACTTTAGTAATTGGATGGAAGTTTGCAATTTGATGATAGTTAATGTAATCTAAAGTAGCTCCTTTCTGTTTATACAAGGGAGTGATATTTGCTATCTTCCATTTATCAGGATTTGTCGAAGAGTGAATAATGTAGTTTGCCGTGGCCGTCAACCACGATATTAAATTTGTATTCATAAATTTTAGAACCTTCCCAGTTATCAGATCACGAGGGAATGCCGTCCCCGATTTAAGATTTTGGATGGAGAGAACGATATCAGTATCTGTGATAAGCTGGAAACTCTCAAATAGATAATGAGAGTTATTAGGGTTGGAAAAGTTTAGGTTGGAATTCGTATTTACACCGTTCGGGTTTGCACACCATTTCATGTATTCCACATACATAATAGAAGACAAGCTACTTGAATTTGGATTCCTAGAATTTCTAATATATGACCACATCTGTTGTGTACTATTAGAGTTCATCAAGATTTTCCTCTTTTGATCTCTGACTGCAATTTTAAATAATTTTGAAGCTTCTTTCCAAGCCGCATGTGTATTTTCCATTTGGTGATAAATAAATTCATGGTATACATAACTTTTATTCATCCACAATCTTTGTAAATTCTTGATCCACCATACTTTCCTGCTAGAGCGTGGATGGATCAATTTAGCTCCTGACTATTGTAAGATATTGTGTATAGATTTATGCAGAAATTGAACATTTCAGACATTGACAGGGTTTGAATTACAGTAAAGTTCGTATTGTTACATATACTGTGAAATAATATTATATCAAATTTGGTGAAATTACGCACATATTCTCGCCTATTTTCGATACGTGGGCTCGCACTGGGAAATTGCACTTTAAAGATAATTGCTTTGTGGTCAAGTTTACTTATGTCCATATACTGTATGTCAACCATCTTAATTACTCCAGGAATAAAAATCTGATCGAGTGTAGAAGGGGTCATAGATATTCTTCTTGATTAAGTATTGGGTATGAATTAAATCTGTCTATAAGTCCATTTAACTGCTGACATTCGGCTGTATTTAGGTTGAAAAACAAATTAAAGTCTCCGATAATGAAGTTTAAAAAAGTGTCGTCTATAAAAGTTATGATCATATCCAAAAAATCATCAAAAATGCAAGCTCCAATTCGGTAAATAATTAAAAAATCTTAAAAAATCATTTTCAATTTTTACGATTACTGACAGAATATCCAGGCCTGGAATAGAGGTAGATTTTTCTTTGTAAGCGGAAAACTGCTCATGCACAAGAAGGGCGACACCGCCAGCTCCTGTGGGTCTATCCATTCTAAATATATTAAATTCCGGAAAGAATATGTCTGAATCGTCAATTTCTGAATGCAACCATGATTCAGAAATCGCTATTAACACAGGGTTCATTGCAAAAATAAAGGCTTGGAGGGAATCGTGTTTATTTATCATGGAACGAGCGTTCCAGTAAGCGAAGATACATTTACGATTAGGCAGGCCTCCCTTTATGTTGATTATATTCTGGATTTGGAGGAGTTGTTTGAACATGTTTGGAAATAGTTGGTCAATATAATTCAGGTTTCGGCTGAAGGGGTATTTAGAGTGCAGTTTTTTGAGCAGAAAATGAGATTTATTTGTACATGGGATGTGTTGGTAGCATAATAGAAGAGATCTGTAAACGTTTTTTGTACAAACCGGATTGTCTCCCTCAGGCCAATTAATATTCTTCGTCCAACAAAAAGAATCATTTTCAATTAAAGATACATAAATTAATGAAGATAAAGTTCTGATCTTGTGGTCCAACGGCCCACGGAATCTATTTTGCGCCTTTTAAGCGCAAATACTGCTCCAGTTCCGCTGCCGAAGTATCGTCGGTAAGTCCACGTACGTATAACCTTATTTTCTTATCGATCTCTTTTACTCTTAACTCGCTCTTTCATGTACCATGTATGACGTTGCGCCGTCGAAATTCCCGGGCTGGAGCCTGAGAAAGTTTGTGGGCTTCTCGGTTGCTTGTAATGCTCGGTTTAGTTACTCTGTACATTACATTTAATAAAAAAAGCTTTTCGAGTGTAGTTTCCCCCTCCCCCCTCCCCCATCTGTTTTAATTCTCAATGCCCCCTCTGCTTTTGGAGAGTGGCTTAGGTGACCTATAAACGAAACCAATAAAGAAAGAATGAAGAACTGATATCAGAAACTGACTTAATCAAATGAGAACCAAATTACGAATAAAGAATTAAAGAGAAAGCAATTGAATTTATCTTAGTTATTACTGGAAATTGAATCCTTGGAAAACTAAAGAAAAAAAGAGAAGAGAAAAAGAGTGTAGTCCAAGGGAAATGTTTAAATCATAACAGTTGATTAAAAGGACTTACCCCGATTAGTCTATTCAGAAAGAAAAGATTTTCTTTAATTTACTTTGACGTAGTTTCCGACAGTTCTGGTCCTGAAGTTTCGTTTTAACTGCCAAACTTGTTGCTATTTTAGAAAAGGAAAAAAACAATTCATTTGTTTATTTGTATTTTATTGGCCCTAGGTGGGGATCCTCGTCGGTACAGAGTGTATATTATTTTTGAACTATTAAAGAGTTATTTATTTTGCTCCCCCCCCTGGAAATATCAACCAACCTTTGCTTTATCTTCATTTATCCCTCATTATCTTCACCTTGTGTCAAGTCATCGCCCGCCACGATATAAAGGGTATGCGAAATTAAATTTATGCAACTTCCTCGGTCAAAAGTTTAATGCTATGTTTTTCTTGTACTTCAAAGAGTCAGCAATTGGAAGAAATTGATGTGTTCAAAGAAGCAAACACTGTCATTGAAACATCTGACCCAGCGTTGCCCGGGATAATTACACTTGTAGCTGAACTTAAATTGTAGCGGGAGGAGTAATAGGATACATAAAATTGTGTATACCGTTAAAATTTGATCGTATTCCAACGAGTAGTTTTCGAGTGACGCATTCAAAATCTTAATAATGCTCACATGCGAGTACTAATCAGCACGTGTTAAAATTTTGACTGCGTAACTCGGAAAATACTCTTTGGAATTCGATCAAATTTTAACGGTATACGCAGTTTTACGCACACTATTCCTCCAAACTTCATTATCCGTTGCAGAACCTGAGTTATTAACATCTTGATCTTGATGGCGGCATTTTTATAATTGTTCATATTAGCGATCTAATTCGGACCCATGTTCTTATGAAGTTTTTTGTTTAGAATCACTCATACTACCACCCCTCCAAAGTTGGTCATCGAATTAACCAACCTGGTCCGAAAAGTCTAGCACTATAATGTATGTCACAGTCGATAGGCGATGCATTAGATAGAACAAAAATGTCTTATAGCAAGTGGATCGTGGGCTTTCCACTTCCGACCTCAAAAGTGACCTTCAAGGTCATCTTCAAGATCCTTCAAACCGTAACTTTTTCCCTATCAGAGATAGAAGAAAATTTCCAATTACGAACTTGTAGAGCACCCCAAAATTAGTCTAAATCCATGTATACTTTAATTGATTCATAGGAAAATTGTGTGAGATGAATGAGGATGAAGATTGGTATGCTGCCCTCCCACCATCTGTTGAGAAATCACAAATCAATTAGTGAGCTTTTTATTGCTAAACTCAAAAGGGTTGAATACTACATGTAATTTAACTCCTGAGTTCCAAAATCGAACAGAGGTTATTTTAAAGTATATTCAAAATGTTGCCTTTGGCTGCAAGGCATAACTCTGACCTTCTGGACAGCCGTCATTGCCATGGCAGGAATTTGCCTAATGGTCACTTCAGTTCGTCCTTGAAGTTCACGCTGTCTTAGGTTCGTGGCATAAACCTTTTCCTCTAAATACCCCAAAGGAAGTAATCTAAGAGTGTAAGATCTGGTGACCTAGGTGGCCACGAAACTGGTCCGTTTCTGCCAATCCATCTTTTCGGAAACATTCCATTCAAACATTCCGTTGCTGTTTATGCTAAATGTGGCGGTGCATCGTTTTGCTGGTACCATAGTCCTGGACGTTCTGTCAATGGCAAATTATCTAGAAACTCTTCCAGCAAACAAGTCAGTATTTCATACCGGTAGCGCTGACCACCTAGGATACCTTCATAAAAAACAGGAGCTACTACTAGTGTCCCACAAATACCACACCCAACATTCATTTTCCAGTTCACTTGGTTTGATGTTGGTCTCAGCCACCTAGGATTTTCCTCTGCCCAGTAGTGTAGATTGTGCCTATTGACAGTACCGTTTCGTGAAAACTGAGCCTCATCACACCGCAGAATCTTTCCTACGAACTGTGGGTCGTCATCAATTTGAGAGAGCTGACAGTCGCAAAACTCTGCACGGGAACCATAGTCTCGTAATTCCAAAGCTTTGGGACAATGAATATGGTATGGGTGGAATTTTTATGTCGAGAGAATGTCCCACGTGTAAGATTTGCTAATACCCAGACCATGTGCAATTGCTCGGACACTTGTATGAGGATTAGCTGCGACTGCTCATAACCATAAGCCAGGAATCATCATTTGTTGCTTCTCGAGGTAGCTGCTGAACACATCCTCTGGTTTGGAAACTGTTGATGATGCACTGGAGTGTTCTGTAGTAAGGATGGCGTCGATTCGGAAATCGTTCTACGTACAGCCTTTTTACAACAGCAATATTCTTATTTCTTGCACAATCATAGAAGAAGACCATGTCGACCATCTCATGTAGTAGATATTGCGTCAATGTGTTACAGGTAACTGTGCAACAGTTCTTACGTAAAATGGTAATGTAATCAGAAACACGCAACAAATGCTGCCACCCTCGTTGGCGAATGCTGAAGCACAGCTCGAATAGAAACGAACAAAAGATATGTAACGTTCTTTGTCGGAATTCGATGAAAAACAATAAATTAAAATGTAATAAGTTTGTTCTGTTACAAGTACATGGGTGGAGACATCGATGCGCTGCTAGTACGTAAAAACAAATAAACACTAGAATTTGAGTTCAACGACTTTGACGAAACTGTGATGAAAATAATACAGAACAGTAAGTGGCAGCAACATTCGGGTTTTTTTCAAATTTTCATTAAGAGTTTTTACTGTAAAAATTCTAAGCGTTTTCATGTGTTAATTTGTGAGATATTGCAAAATTTAAACGAAAAAAAAGTCCGAGCCACGCTGGGGGTTATCACCTAGCTTATTCGGTAGCACATCAGATCCAAACATTTCAAAAAAATATATTTTCACTATATTCTGTAGGAATGTGTATATTTTGGAAACTGAGATGTTGATAATACGATGATTGAACGTTCGTTTTCAAGAATTATTGATAATGAGCATAAAATGAAGATGTAGTGATAGAACATTAATAAGATAGCGTCTCTTGATAAGGCAAAAGAGTCACGCGTGTCTCCCTTGAGCTCCCTATCAAACGTACAGACGACTGGCAAAAATTTATGTGTCTGTTATGGAAAGAGAAAAAAACGAGTATTGGTCAGAGAAACATCTGAACAACGGGAGTTTCGAATAGAGCAAGAGCGTAGAGAAGCTTCTGCGTCAAGGGCAAGAAAAACTTGAGTCTAAAGTATCTGGTGATGCTCCGCAGTGGTGAGGCAAGTCAAGAAGAGTTTGAATAAATTCATTGTATAAAACCTACAATAACTGTTTTTCGTACTTTTCGTAGAATGCATAGACTTTTTGCTATGTGTTGTATTGATTGAGTTACATTTTAAGTTACAGTTTAATTTATCATTAATTTTACGTTATGTTCATTCATGACACCTCATTCCAAGTCGTGTGATATATTACATGCCATATTTTAGCATTGAAAGTTCTAATTAACCATAATCTTTCCACTAAACCAGGTTCCTTGAAGCCAGTTTGGACTAGCATTAATTTTACGTTATATTCATTCATGACACCTCATTCCAAGTCGTTTGATATAAAATGCCGTATTTTAGCATTGAAAGTTCCAATGAACCATAATGGTTCCAATAAACCCGGGTCCATGAAGCCAATTTGGACTATCATTAATTTTACGTTATATTCATTCATGACACATTATTCCAGCTCGTTTGATATATTACATGCCATATTTTAGCATTAAAAGTTCCGATGAACAATAATGGTTCCACTAAACCAAAATGGTTCCACTAAACCAAGTTTCTTGAAACCCATTTGGAACTATCATTAATTTTACGTTATATTCATTCATGACACATCATTCCAAGTCGTTTGATATATTACACGCCATATTTTAGCATTTAAAGTACCAATTAAGCATAATCTTTCCACTAAACCAGAATGGTTCCACTAAACCAGATTCCTTGAATCCAATTTAGACTATTATTAATTTTAAGTCATATTCATTCATGACACATCATTCCAAGTCGTTTGATATATTACATGCCGTATTTTAGCATTGAAAGTTCCAATGAAGCATAATGGTTCTACTGAATCAGAATGGTTCAACAAAACCAGGTTCCTGTTAACCAATTAGGACTACCATTAATTTTCCGTTATATTCATTTATGACACATCATCACAATTTGTTTGATATGTTACATGTCCTATCTTATCGTTGAAAATTTTTGAGGGTGTCATAAGGGTACCATTAGAGCACGTGCCATTGTTTCGATTACAACCATTTTCAAAATGGTTCATTTCTTGAACGATATTTATCAATTGGCCGAAAAAGTAATTTATATCTGCTTCTATTTTGTTATTACGATTTGTTTGATATAATACTTAATACATCTCTCCATTGAAAATTGCTGGGTGGGGTCGTGGAGGTACCGTTAGTGCACATGATATTGAACGTATTCGGATAATATTTGTAGTTCCTTCCCGCCATGTACCATATTCATTGACTGACGAAAATAGTAATGAAAAAACCATTACGAAATGAAATAACCAAGTACCGAATGGTTAAACTGAACCATTCACGGAACTATATTTTCAAACAGACCTATGTTAACATTTTAAGTTTCTAATGGGCCATAAAGATACCATTACACCATGTACCTTTGAACCAATTTAGACTATCATTAATTATACGATATATTCATTCATGACACATCCTTGTAAGTCGTTTGATATATTACATGCCATATTTTAGCATTGAAAGTTCCAAAGTGCCATAATGGTTCCACTAAACCAAAATGGTTCTACTAAACCAGGTTCCTTGAAACCCATTTGGAACTATCATTAATTTTACGTTATATTCATTCATGATACCTCATTCCAAGTTCTTTGATATATTACATGCCATATTTTGGCATTGAAAGTTCCAATGAATCATAATGGACCCAGTAAACCAGAATGGTTCCACTAAACCAGGTTCCTTGAAATCAGTTTGGACTATCATTAATTTACGTTAAATTCATTTATGACAGTTCATTCCAGGTTGTTTGATATATTACATGCTATATTTTAGCATTGAAAGTTTCAATAAATCATATAGCTTCCACTCAACGAGAATGGTTCTACTAAACCAGGTTCCTTGAAACCCATTTGGAACTATCATTAATTTTACGTTATATTCATTCATGACATATCGTTCCAAATCATGTGATATATAACATGCTATATTTTAGCAGTGAAAGTTCCAATGAACCATCATAGTTCCACTAAACCAAGTTCTTTGAAACCAATTTAGACTATCATTAATTTTACGTTATATTCATTTATGACACATCATTCCAAGGTTATTTGATATATTACATACCATATTTTAGCATTGAAAGTTCCAATGAATCATAATACAATGAGTTAGCAAAACTCATGGGATAGCAAGCACATTGATTGATGGGCATGGCTCACGAATTCACAGGGGTAAGAGCTTGGATATGATTCTGGGAATGGACCATTAGACGTTGTGGGAAGAGCTTGGATGAGTGATTAATCAGAAATGGCACGTCGTCGCGAGTTGACGTCTTTTGAACGGGGTATGATAGTAGGTGCCCGACGCATGGGATGTTCTATTTCGGCAGTGGTGCAGGAATTTGGATTTCCCCGCTCAACTGTCTCCATGGTGTATTGGGAATGGCTGGATGAAGGCATCACAGTCCACAACAGGCACCATACGTGCATCCAGCTGCCCTGAATGATCGTGACCGGCGACACCTGGGACGAATGCTTCAGAGAGACAGGAGCGCAACAGTGCAGCAAATCACAGACCAGTTCAATACTGGCCGCACTAGAAACGTCTCTCGGTGGAGAATCCGTCGGAATCTGCATGCCCTCGGGTTTGGCAGTCGTTGCCCTACACGGGTGCCAATGCTTACCCAGCGTCATCGGACACTCCGGCGTGCATTTGCCACCAACCATCTTGGCTGGACTCTGCAACAGTGGCGTAACGTCATATGGTCAGATGAGTCACGATATCAACTGTACCACGCTGATGGGAGGCACCGTGTGTGGCGCAGACCTCACGAAACGATGGATCCCGTATGCCAACAGGTGGTGGTGCAGGGTGGTGGGGCGTCAGTGATGGTTTGGGGTGCATTTTCCTGGTTTGGAATGGGCCCTCTGGTTATCCTGGACCAAACGTTGAATGGTCCACGGTATCGTCAACTCATGGGAGACCATCTGCACCCGTTTTTGACATTTCAACACCCTGACGACCTAGCAGTATTTCAAGATGACAATGCTCCACCACATCGCTCCAATGTCGTCCGCGAATGGTTCGAGGAGCATGCAGGAGAGGTCCAACGACTGAGCTGTTATAAAATTCGAAGATTATTGAATTTGAGTCACTGGAGCCTGTTTGAAGGTTTTCAAAAGTTTCAAATTTTGGAAATATTTTTCAAATCGTTTGTGAGGGCGATTAGTTTAGCCTTACGGTACTTGGTTTTGTCATTCATTATTGTTTTATTAATAACTGATTTCTCCAATTGATAAATATTGTTCCGCCCATGAATCGTTTTAAAGATGGATGTAATCGATACAATGGCGCGTGCTCTATTGGTACTTTTAGAAAATCCTCAAAAATTTTTAACAATATACAGTATACAACTCAAATGATAAAATAAGCGCGAAAAAAACGTTATTATGTACGTTTTCTCACATGCCTGTTCAATGGGGTTAAGACGAAAAATGAATGAATATACAAGATGAATCGGAAACCCTGTTATAAACTTTTAGAGGTAGTATGGTTAATTCTAAGAAAAAAATGTTCATATGAACATGGGTTCGAATTGGAACGATAACCGTGATATGCACAGAAATAAAAATGCAACCATTGTATCGATTACACATGTGAGTACTAACCCCCACGTTTTACGATGTTGACACCTAACTCGGAAACTACTCGTTGTAATTCGATCAAATTTTAACGTTATACACAGTTTTATGTAACCTATCATTCCCCAAACTTCATTATCCTAGATGTTACAGAACCTAGTTATTAACTTGTTGATCTTAGTGTCGGTAAATGTAAGTTTTATCAAAATGAAGCCATTCAAAAGTATAAATTTAATCAAGTTAAATCTTTATCACTTTATTTGCAATGTAAAGTCTCTACCAACTTCATTGATAGAAACAATACTAGGAATTCCCAATTTATTGAACTTATCACTATAGATGAGCCTAATCAGAAATATAAGACCCTATCCAAATAATATCTTTTATAAATTCATAAATTCTCTTAAAATGAACAATCCGAAAATAAACTTACTTAAAAAAATCAGTCTCAACTTCTAAAATCAATTACATCTTCTAGCATAACCGATTTTATAGCTTTTCTGAAAAGAAAAAGAAAATCAATAATGAGCGTGGGATCAAAATAAGTGAATTTGGTAGAGATCAAAATGCTTACAGTACATTCTAACTATTTCTTCAATTTTTTAAGAAATTATGCTGTCAGTAGAAATATATACCAGTTGCATGTATTCACAAAATAGTGATAACAGATTAATATAGAAGTAAATGGGTATGTGCTACGAAAAAGTTTAAAAAATTGGAACAGTAAAGTCTTCAAAATCGAAATGCTAATTATAAGAAAAAAAATAGCCAATTTTTTTAATTTTCAGAAGAATTTTATAAAGGTGTTTTACCATATCCATGATAACCAATCATGTTTAGCAACCAGAGGCTTCCTTAGCAACCTCATCTAATTCATAACAATGAAAGGCTTCTTTAGAAATCAAATGCTTTCCTTTTCGTTCTCGATTTCTTTAAAATCCTATCGGTCCTGGGCATTTCGGTTGCCTGATTTGTTTAAATACGTATATTGATTTAATAGGTTGTCAACATCATCAAAAAATCATTACATTTAAAAGTAAACGGGGGTTAATAAATCAAAAATAAAGAGAGTAACCTAATTTTGTATCTATCTATATACCGGGTGTTTCAAAAATGACCGGTATATTTGAAAAATCAATAAAAACTAAACGGGCAGCGATAGAAATACACCGTTAGTTGCCATATGCTTGGGACAACAGTAAATTTTCAGGCAGACAAACTTTAGAAATTAGTTACAATGTTCCACAACAGATGGCGCTGCAGTCTGGAAAAGTCTAAACTACGATATTTTCCTCATATCCACCATGCGCAGCAATAATATGGCGTAGTCTCAGAACGAAATTACCAGAAACCCGTGTAAATGTCTAAGGCGGGATGGCTTCACATGCAGAAGAGATGTACTGCTCCAGTTCAATTGTTTCTGGATTGTGGCAGTACACCTGGTCTTTCAAGTGTCCCCACAGAAAGAAGTCACAGGGGTTCATGTCTGGCGAAGAGGGAGGCCAATCCACGCCGCTTCCTGTATGTGTGGGATAGCCCAAAGCAATCACACGATCATCGAAATGTTCCTGTAAACACTGTGTTCCATGCGGTGGAATTCCAACACCAGAAAAATCCTCTGTTCTAAGAAATAAACCAATTTTTCACAGCAAACTTGCAATCTGTGAACAGCACACGCTTACAGAAGAAAGACGATTTACAGAATGGCGAACTCACAGACTGCGTTTTCTTCTATATCTTTTGTTGTTTCCTGCAGCGCCATCTGTTGTTGAAAATTGTAACTACTAATTTCGAAAGTTTGTCTGCCTGAAAATTTACTGTTGTCCCAAGCATATTGCAACAAACGGTGTATTTCTATCGCTGCCCGTTTAGTTTTTATTGATTTTTCAAATATACCGGTCATTATTGAAACACCCGGTATATAAAGAAGGGTGTTTCTGGGTGGCTTTGTTTGTGGGTTTATTTTTTATAGAAATGTACAGTTTTATTCCGATCGTGATGAAATTTTGCATACTTGACCTTCAAAGCATGAGGAAGGTCACTGTCTACCTTAGATTTCGGAAAAATAATAAATATCGATAAAAAATCGATATTCATGGTTATGGCAAGGCATAATAATGAGAAATATCTCATGACCAACAATGCAAGGCAAAGTTTGTACAACAATAGGTATCAACAATGGTGTAACACTCAATGCACCAAGACTAGGCAAGCATCAACAATATAGTGGCTAGAATAAGATAGTGTGTTTATCTTTCCCTCAACGCTATTGCTCATGCAGTCCTCTAGGTGATGATGCCGCCAGGGCGGCCTCGCGTTAGGATGTTTGCCAAGGAGAATAATGGCGCATTGTTTTACATTATGAGAATTACAGCTCTAAGTGTGAAAATTGTGTTATTATTTAAACATTTTGTTTTAATGATTGTTTCAGACACAAGATAAATAATTATGAGCGCTTAAAGTAGAAATTTGGATAGCCATTGCTTTGTACCTGGTTGTTCAACGGGTTACCGGTCCTGTAAGGAAAAAAGATCTTTATTTACGGTCTCCAAAGATGAAGAATCCCTTAAGAAATGGAAGAATGCAATTCCAAGAAAAGATAAAGAACTGAGTGAGTCAAGTAGGATATGTGAATTGCATTTTCACGATCAGCACATTATTAAAAACTTTATCCATGTTATTAATGTGGCAACAGTGCTCAAACCTAGGGATAAGCCAATGCTAACTCAAGACGCCGTTCCGATGATTTTTCCGACCCTTCCAAAATATCTGAGCAAGCCATTGCCAAAGGAAAGAAAACGTAAGCCTACTTATCAGTCAGTTTACGTGCCTGTCAAGAAAAAGCCATCGAAAAGCTGTGATGAGACCATGTTCAATGAGAGCAATGAAATTATGACAAAAGGTGAAAATGTTAAATCTGAGCAGAGGAACATAATGAAATTACTGAAAGACATAAATTTACCTTCAGATAAATGGACAGTACGTATAAAAAATGATATGTTTTAGTTTACAATATCCAGTATAAATACAATTGATACGTTGTTGAGTGTTGGTGCACGCAAGTGTATGACCTTACAAATCAAGTCTGACAGTAACATCTCAGCAACAGTTTATGCGAGAAACAAATTAATAGAGACAGTTGACATCACAGCTGAATATGTCGAGGAGAAACTGCAAAAACTTCAGGATCGTAAACTATGTAAGGGAGCACGAAGTGTAACAAATGGCGTGAAAATTCCAAGCTCAGCCAGAATATTTTCACCAGAAAATCTGGTTTTGCACAAAAACTGTTCAGGATTTGTCGAACAAGAGGGAGAGGCTTGCAAGCACTGTAAGTATCTGCATAAATATATTCTGAATCAACAGTCCAGATTGAGACGGCAAAAATTGAAAGATTGTTGCAAATCTGCGAATACACACAGGAAAACTGCACGCACTCTTAAAATATTAAAGAGGAAACTGTCTAAAATAGAATGCCAAGTTGAGACACTGAAAGCTGCGAACTAGATGCAGAGATTATAGGGAAAAGGATTTCTCACCTACCTCCGAAACAACAACTTTGTGTTCGGGAATGTTTTAAAGCTGCTTCAAGAAAAAGTACCAAAGGAATGGCATATGAAAAAAGTTGGATTTTGGAGTGTATTTTGATGAGAATGAGAAGTCCGAAGTTGTACGAATACATCCGCAGAAATAATATATTGGTATTGCCTAGTCGCTCTTGTTTGAGAAAATATTTGCTTGCATATAAGTCGCAGTTCGGTTTCAATGAACGCCTTTTTGTGGTGTAGAAAGAAAAACTAAAACAATGGACACATGGTGGAATTTCAGTCGATAAAATGAAAATCAGTGAATGCTTCAAGGTAAACTCAGCATCTGGAAAAGTTGACGGTTTGTAGATTTAGGCCAGTTTACACCAGAACACCTCAAGAATGCGCCATGTGGTCGTGGTATGGTAATCACATTCAAACCATTCATGGGAGACTGGCAGCAAATTCTTGTAGTGTTTACTAGCAAGGGCAATGTAAAGGGAAATTTCTAGCCAAAATAATTACCGAAGCAATCATCCTGGCCGAAAAGGCTGGTCTCTTTGTCGATTTTGTAACATGTGACGGTGCTACGTGGAACCGAAATATGTGGCAACAATTTGGGATTAATGCGAAGAAATGCAAGGTTACATATCCCTTTGATAGCAGCAGGTTTTTGTCATTCATCTCTAATTTCCCTCACTTAATTAAGTGCTTGAGGAATGTGCTTGTGACCAAGGGATATCAAACACCTGAGGGGGAAGTAAGAGTTGAATACATGGATGCTCCCTTTCGGTGTGACTGCGAGAACTTTACGCTCAAAGCAGTGCCCAAAATAACACTTGCTCATATCCACCCAAATGCATTCCAGAAGATGCGTGTTAATTATGCTTTCCAGTTTTTTAGTGATGAAATGCAGAGATGTCTATTCCTGTATAAAACAGAAATAGAGGAACAGTATGGAACAGGTTGTACAAAAGCAACCATTGGTTTCATTAGTAAAGTTAAAGAACGCATTGAAATCATGACCTCCCATACTCCTTTAACTGCACTTCGTTATAATTCCAAGAATATTGACAAAATAAAATCTTTTTTGGCTTTCATGGAAGCTTGGGAAACAAAATGTGAGAAAAAGTGGGGTTATTTGAGTCCTAGTACAAGCTTAGGCTTAAAAGTAACTCTCAACAGTACTCAGTACCTATCAGAATATATGACATCTTTAAAGTTGAGATATATTCTCACATCCCGCCTAAGCCAAGATAGCACAAAAAATTTATTTGGAATCATTCGACAATTCAATGGTTCCAATGACCATCCTACTGCCGCAGAATTTTTAACTGCAGTCATTTTATAACTTAGCAAAATCTTTAAGCAATACAAATGTGTCTGAAGAAGTTTGCAACTCACTTCTTAGTGTACAAGGTGAATCCTTAGAACCGTCTGCAAAATTAGAACTTATGCAAAAAATTGACTTGGTCGTGAACAGTAGGGAACTGAATGAAGCCGCGGTTCTGTTAGATGGTTTCGAAGATTTACTGCATGAATACAGCTATGCTACAGAACGTAGTGATGATAGGCTTATATACTACATTGAACACAAAATGTGAAGAATGTAAAAACTTGCTTTTTACCAAAACTAACTCAGATGTAGCTGCCTGCAGCAATTCTTCTCTTACTGTACATATAGACAAAGGAAGCCTGTTGTATCCTACATCTACTTTATTTTCCTTTATTCAGAATCTAGAAAATATGTTCATCCATTGTTTCAGCATATCCAAAATTCATAGGGATAGTATTGATGATATATTTCAGTGTCTAAACCGTACACGCATTACTTGGGTGGGATGCTTGGCTTATTCCAGAAAACTAACGGCAAGAATTTTGAAGTTTTATATTTTAACTAGAATGCACTTTTATATTAAAAGCATAAATAAGTCGAGGGATATGATTAAACGTAAGCAAAACCTCTTGAAACTGCGGAGATTGGTGTAGGAATTAATAAAGCCACATAAAAACAATATTTAGTATTCCCGTTCTGTTTTTACTATTCCATATAAAAATAAAAGAAATGCATATTTTCGCTCAAACTGCGTTTATATTTTATTTTGGTTTTTTTTTCAATTACAGTAATTAGTACTATTTTTAATGATAGAGAAATAAAATGCGGCATTTATTCATATTTGCCATTCCCATTTTTTAAATTATTCACTACTTAATTATTAAACAAAGAATTTATGCAGGGCATTTAATAATGACTTTATTGATAAAATAACATTTAAAAATTAATCATAAATTAATCTGCAATATTATTTTAGTCCTGAAAAGTCATTATATGCCGCAGTATTAATTACTCTCTACGTGAACATAGCAAACATGCTGATGCGCTCGCCATCTATCCGCGTCATCATCGACGAACCACGCCGCCACTAATGAAAAACACACTATCTTCTTCTAGCCACTGTACTCATGACCAACAATGAAAGGCAAAGTTGGTAACAATGCATAGAATTCCTGTTAATCAGGCTTTTCTTAGAAAAAAAGAGTTCTTAGTACTTATCAATTTTTTGAAAATCTTTAAAAATGATCAGTAACTGGAGATAATGGAGAGTTAGCAGACTATTGGGAAAGAGTGGAAAGACGACAGAGGAAGCAGTCATTTAGCTCCGTGCTGTATTGAGCAAATGGCAAGCAAATAAATAAAAGAATCGGCGACTGCTAGACTACACAAAGTGATGAATGGCCAAGTTTTGCTTCAACACATCGAAAGAAGAGTGGAAATTGCAATAACATCAAGTGTACATCTGAAGTAAGATTACGTGAGTAAGAAACATTTGGAGAGGTCCATCCATTGTGAGCCTTTAAAATTTTTTTTTCGAATTTCCATTAAGAATTTTTACTGTATTAATTCTAAGAATTTTCATGTGTTTATTTTTAAGATATTGCAAAATGTAATTTTATTTTTTGAGATTGTTCTGTTTACCTACAAGTGTAATTATCCCGGGCAACGCCGGGTATCTTTGCTAGTAATACAATATAATGATGAAGTTTTTAAAATTGCATAGAAATTTAAGAGCTGAAAACCTTATTGATTTTTAACTATTATAATTAAATATTAAAATAAAAGTGGGTTCAAATTATTTCAAGCAACAGAAATTTATATTTATTATTAATTTGATTATTAATTAAACATGGAATTACGAACGCCTTAAACAGCCTAATAAAAATTCTATAATCGTAAAAGAAGTGGGTCGCGATTAAGTAATTCTAGAAAGTGTATTTAATAAAATAAAATAATATTTCTGTAGATATATTTTCAAATTACAAGCAGAATTTTGATGTAGAAAACATTTTTAAATATAATATATACTCTTTCAATAAATTATAAACTCACTCAGAATAATGCAATAACTTTTATTTGAAATCTTTGTTTGGCATCTCAATTTTATTTTAATGCTTAACACAAATTATTGCTGTTAACGTTTAAGTAACTCACAAATTGTGAGCAGTTTTTTTTTTAATTTAACAAGTCACTTTCCTCGTGTAAAGAAATTATGTTATGCATATTGAAATAATTAAAACCATCTACTAGCTAATAATGAGCTGAACTTCCACAAGCTCTTCTCAGCAACCTCTATCATTCGGTCAGGCACTATATCGATGTTTTTTTTTAATCTCCTATGGTTATATACGATAGAGTAACAAGCAAAATGCGTACAAGTGTCATTAAAAAATTGTACATGTGGAATAGTGGTTGGTCATTAAATATTCTCAACAGTTTCTGGAATAAACAGCCCCTGGCAATAAATGATGAAACAAGCAGAGCTTACATTGATAACTTTACAAAGTTCATTTTTTTATGTATGGGCTGCTAAACTATTTATTTTGTACCCTGAAGAAGGCGGAAATAAAGCCGAAACCAGTTGTTTATTTTTTTATTCCTGGGAAAGTGTACGCTAAGTGTCTGGAGAAGAGAAGTCGGGAAATAGTCGACTCCAAACTGTCGCGGGAGCAGTGTGGTTTCTGACCTGGCCGAAGCACGACGGATCACATCTTTGCTCTAAGGCAAATC
>JAHWFO010022513.1:614722-649656 GCA_023313115.1 Rhysida immarginata
AAGCTAATTGGTTCACTTGCCTACTCGGGTGGCCAAAGCGAGTAGGTGTCAGAAGGTAACTTCTTACCAGCGAAAGCTGTGGGCCAAGTTCATGTTGCCTCGTTAGAGGTGTTTTTTATGTTGGGTGTAGCATTATGCCACCTGAAGATCTTTTCAGATCTTATAAACCTGTGAAGGCAATACCATCTGCCCCGCCACTTCAAAAGTGGCAGTCTAAGCTACTTAGCAAGCTAATTGGTTCACTTGCCTACTCGGGTGGCCGAAGCGAGTAGGTGTCAGAAGGTAACTTCTGACCAGCGAAAGCTGTGGGCCAAGTTCATGTTGCCTCGTTAGAGGTGTTTTTTTTATGTTGGGTGTAGCATTATGCCACCTGAAGATCTTTTCAGATATTATAAACCTGTGGAGGCAATACCATCTGCCCCGCCACTTCAAAAGTGGCAGTTTAAGCTATTTATCTTTTGTGAATTTAGTAATTACAGTTTTTGGTCGTTGGATATTAATTGTTGTATTCATTTGTTTAGCTTGTAAGCTTTGGTTAGGTTACTAGCTGAATTATAACTGTAAAGGCTTACGTTAGAGCCTGTGATGTAATTTACTTTTAGGTGAATTTGGTAATTACAGTTTTTGGTCGTTAGATATTAATTGTCGTATTCATTTGTTTAGCTTGTAAGCTTTGGTTAGGTTACTAGCTGAAATATAATGTTAGGGCTTACGTTTAAGCCAGATGATGTAATTTACCGTTAGGTCAAGTGTGCCTTGAAGATTTTGGCTTATTTGTAAGATTTAATCTTTAGATTTAGGATTATCTCGCACTGAGGTGCGGGTAAAGCTAATCTATTCATATTTATCTTTGACTGATATTTATTTGCATTTTTGTAATTAGTGTTCATTATTTTTGCAAAGAGGAACCCACCGGTTTCCTCGTTGTCATTACCTCTTTTATTTTCTTATTTACAATAAACTTTACCATTTATTTATTTATTCAGTGCACTGTTGCATGTTAATTTATTTCCACTGCGCTACTCCTAATTTAGCCACTAATACATGTGACACTTGGTCATTCTAAATTATATTTGGTTTCATTCTTTTCTGTGCATAAACATTATATACACGTCACTCAGTTTCTTTTAAGTTAGCTCGAAAAACGAGATATTTTAACACTAGCAACACTAGAGCAGTTATTTTGACTGTTTTTCATTTTAAAAATCCTGTAAACTTGGACATATTTAAATTATTGACTTCCCCATCTACGATTTTTATTGTTTTATGCTGTTTTCTCAAATATCAAATTAAGTACGATTTGAATATCACGTTTTTGATATGTAGACAGCTACACCTAGAACTATTGCAGCCTACATTATAGCTCGCACCTATTATTTTACTTACTACTTGCTTCGCACTATTTCTCAACTACAGTTTGAAATGACACTATTATGGAATATTCCAGAATGTCTCAGTTCTAGTTTAAAATTTTTACTTGCTCCGAAACGTCACAGAAGACAACGTTGCTAGAACATGTTGTCTTTTCATCGATAAAGCAATGCTCCGTCACAAAGACCTGCATGGAGGCTGAAGACGTACAGTCGTGTTTCACTAGATAAGCTCAGTGTATTCACTGCAATGCTATATGACTGTGATGTTTATGAACTGAGTTCTATGACTATGGACTTCTTTGGTCAAAAATGTGGGACCTCCAATACAATGAGCGAACATATTTTGAAGAAATTGCGCGTTATTTGCACTTTGATAAACTACAAACACGATCTGCAAGACTGCAAATCGAAAAATTCGAAAACGCAATAAATGTTTGGAACAAGTTTTTCGACAACTTCTTGGTGAAAATGTAATTGCAGATGAGCAACTATTTCTTAAGCTTTGTTTGCTTTATTATTATGGTTTTAGAACTTATTGCATAACTAAAAAAATTATAGGATTTCTTTTTACACGTTATTTACATACCGGGGTATTATAATTAAATTCCCCATTTCTGAGCGGGCTGCAGACCACGTTATTGCACGGATTCTTCTTTCTTTTTTTTTCTGTTTTTCTTTCTTTCTTTCTTTCTTCTATCACCTTTTAGTTGTTTTCTTATTTTTTTGTTTTGTTTATGGCTCAAGGCTTGGAGGATATTTAAAAATTATAAAATATATATATGCTGAAAGATGGCTACTTTGGTAACGTTGGTCTGACGGACCCATCATTCTCTTCTCAATATGATTTAAAGTACTAAAAATGGGTTGTTTACTGTCAATCTCCTTGTACCTTCCTGTCTGCCCATTCTCTAAATACTCATAGTCCCAGGTTTCGTTTTAGTATACTTTTCCTCCAGTTATTAATGTGTAATGTGCAGGTGGGACTCTCAGACCCAACGTTACCACTCACGAAACTTTTTTTTATCAAGGTTATGCCTATGGTAAAAATTCCAAAGTTAAATTTAATTCTAAATTATGTTGTAAATATACAGCAAATATATACGTTGAAATATTCAAGCATTTTTTAAAATTCATATGCAGAAGAACTGGAATAAATTAAATATTTTTGAGAAGATATACACTGAGTGGCCAAATTATTATCACCACCAGACAGGTTTAGGCAAATGAGCTATTGCGTCACAGCGCTACCGCTAGAGGGCTAGATAGCTATAAAAAGGGAATGCAGGTGAGGTGAACCATCAGTTGCACTGTGTTTTTTGCGGCGATATGGGCAAAATGCGTGATTTAACTGAGTTTGAACGCGGGATGATCGTCGGCGCGCGCAGTGACGGAACCAGTATCAGCAAAACAGCTGAACTTGTGAAATGTTCAAGAGCAGCAGTTATTAATGTTTACAGAGATAGACTACCAAGCAAAAAACCGGCTGTCAACGTCAAGCGTGTGGTCGTCACAGGCTTCTCAATGCTCGAGCTGAAAGGAGATTGGCCAGATTTGTCCAGGGCGACAGAAGAGCAACAGTGCGTCAAATAGCGGCAAATCTTAATCAAGGACAAACTGTGACTGCCTCTGAAGGAACTGTTCGCCGCTCATTACACCGTTTAGGCTATGGAAGCCGACGACCAGTTCGAAAGTCTCTACTGTCAGCCTTGAACAAGAGCAGACGTCTCCAGTTCGCCAAGGAGCACAAGGATTGGACAGTAGATGACTGGAAAAGGGTCATGTGGTGCGATGAGTCACGATTTCAAATGCATCATGCAGATGGCAGTGTTAGAATATGGAGAAAACAACACGAAAGCATGGACCCCACCTGCATCGCTACAACACTTCAAGCTGGTGGCGGCAGTTTTATGGTTTGGGGGATGTTGTCTTGGCATTGTTTGGGTCCTTTGATTCCTCTGCAAGGACGTGTGCCTGCCCAAGATTATTTAAGTATTGTCGCAGATCAAGTACATCCCGTTATGTTAATGGTGTACTCTGATGGGGATGGATATTTCCAGCAGGACAATGCTCCTTGTCATAAAGCTGGCATCGTCCTCAGATGGTTCGAAGAACATGCCGGAGAATTTATCTTGCTTCGTTGGCCTGTACAATCGCCAAACCTCAATCCCATTGAGAATTTGTGGGATGAGATCGAACGGGCCAACAGGCAGCGGGATCCAGGACTATCAACTCTGCAGGAATTGGAAGGTGCAGTTCTTCAGAGTTGGCCTCAAATTCCTCCTACAACCTACCAACATCTCATAGAATCTATGCCCCGAAGAATGCAAAAAGTCATAAGAGCGAAAGGTGGCCCAACACTGTATTAAGGGGGTGGCCATAATAATTTGGCCACTCTGTGTATTTTTTCTTGCAAATTTTTGTATTAAAAAGTATTTCCTGCTTAATAGGAAAGCTTTCTTCAATACAAACAACGTTTATTTCATTAGTAGGCTTCGTGCAATACCTGTGAAAAATTTGGTAGCAATAACATTGGTTATTCAATAATTTATTAAATTTTTTATATACTGGGTATCGCAGACCCAACGTAACCACTAGCTGGAGTCTTCCCTACGTTACTACTGCAGGGTTAAAACGAATTTTGGGGATGACGGATAAGTGATAGAACGCATTAAGATCATTTTTGGAATTTTGTCTGTCAGTTTGTTTGTTTGTACGCACCTCACACAAAAACCACTGAACGGAATTTGATGAAACGAAGAATGGTTCTAGCTTATATCGGGGTCAACATTATTAGGGTAATTTTGATCGCGATCAATCATTTTTGCCTTCTCTCTTCTTTCTTTCTACCTATAGTTCCACTTAATCTAGATAAACCAACTAATCTTATTCCTAAGAAGTGAGAAGTCCAAATAAAGTCTATTTCGTTTTCTTATGTCGACTTCTGTACATGCGCGCTTAGACTGCGATCACGTGTTCGAAATTTAATCTCGAATGCGACATTTGCCTTTTGGCTATTACAGTATGAACCAATGACGGAATCACTGCTAGAAGTTAGAACCAAGGCGGAACAATGAGCAGTGATCCGAAATTCCGTTTTAGTATACATATATCAAGCAGCGAGGTGTTTTTATCCTTAGAAGACATGGTACAGCTGTGGATGGTCAGCCTGGCATATTCATTGGTAGAGTCTAGGTGGTGCATCCAAACAACTCTAGATGCTATTACTTACGCTTCCGCTACACACAGTGCAAGGATCTTTTTACTTTACCGAACTCTGATAAGTTGAAGATCTTGAATATCCCACTTACCAGGCTGCTTGCCAAGGTCGTCATTCCCCAGAAGGTGATAAACACTGGGATGACTGTTTTGCCGAAGCATACGCTAGCGATAGTCCCCATTGCTTCCGTCATTTGTTTGCTATCTTGACTGGTATTTTTTGACCTTTCATATGCTGCACAGTTATGGCAAAAGCATCAGGAAAAATTAGTTGAAGACTGCCAGGAACTTTAAACTGAACGATAGCGGCGAACTGAATGATAAGTTACGCGAAAATAAACTCCAATCGATGGTTGGTTATCCAAAATAGTTTTAAGGTAATACTCTCTCTCAGTGGGTATGCCCGCACAAACTTTAAACAAAGAACATTATAAACGGGAAACTTTAATATAGGAAGAGCGCTCTATGACAAACCCTAAATTGGTAGCGCCGTCGTGATAGAACTTTGCGTGAAATCAAACAAAATACCCCGGTCTTATAAAGGTGGCAGGTTGATTTTTGTGGCAGGTTCTACAAAGGAGTACGAAGATTTTAAGCAGAATTTTGCAAGTAATACCACTAGAATTCAGCCTGCAGAGCTCAAATCTGTGTTTTTTTATACCGATTCATTAAACAATAAATATGTTAACGCGAGCAGGAGGCAATCAAATGCATAGGAGTTTGCAGATTTATTACTTACGCCAGCTATGCACAAAACAAGGGAAGGTTATTTTGTCTGATTCACTTTGTACAGTGCCAACAGCGCATCATTACTTCTGTGTACAGGGACCCAACGCAAATAACAAGCCATGAAAATTCCTGACTATGCTAAACAGCAATTTTGATCCCTTGCAACGACCAGACTGCAGCAATAAACGCTAAAATATTAACTTGTATTCATGGGGAAGTGAAAAATATGTCTCTATCAACAGAGTAATGGAACAAGTAGAAGCTACGAAATAGCTGGTTGAATTTTTGGATTTCCTGAGTGCACCTGACCATTCGTTGCACAAAATTAATTTAAAATTCCCCATAATTCTCCTTAGAAATATAAGCCCACCAAAACTGTGTAACAGCACCGACTAAAAGTTACAAATATACAGCAAAGCCTGGTAGAAGCTGAGATTTTAATAGGATGTGGTGCAGATGATAGCATATTTATAGCCTGAATCCTCCTAATTGCAAAGATATTTTTTTTCAGCTTTACATGTGCACAGATCCCAGTCAGCTTATGTTACACGACGATCATGAACAAAGCGCATAGCTAGAGTCTGCACGTTGCGGACATGGATCTCAGTGTCAGTTGTTTTTCGCACGACCAACTCTATCTGGCTCTTTCCTGTGTCAGCGACTCCAGCAATCTTTATGCATATATTCTGATGTTTCTACTGTTAATTAACATTGTATATAGAGAAGCTTTGTTGTCGTAAATGAAAACTTCTATAAATAGTTTTTTTAATCTTTGTTTTGATCATGGTCCAAAGCTAGAAGGATATTAATAAGTAACAGCATCGGTTTGTGTTTCAGTGATCTACGCGTACGAAGTCACGGGCAAAGGTAGTAATTGAATATAAAACCACCCATAAAAGTTTCCCGCCCTTTTCCCCATTCCCGAAGGAACAAGCTGCTGTTGAACACGACAAGTTTTACAAATGACTAATATCAATACATAATAGTTTATAATTTGAATAAAAACTACTAAATTCATGAGGAACACGGGTTTACTGGTTCAAAATTGCAACAAAGTTGTATTTAACTCTGTTTTAAACGTCATCAGTTAAATTACAAGATTTGAAAATAAAATCTATTAAATAAAAAAAATTAAAAATTAAAAACTATTCAATAAACGTATTTATGTCAGTTCTTTTACGTTTGATTTTCAGAATCACCTCAGGATTTAATTTTAAGAAATACGTAAACTAGATTGTAAAAAAATTATATCGTTATTTTAACTCTAAGATGACATGTTACGTTAATAGATAATATGGTCAACATGAATCGTCAAAACGTCTTTATTCACTTTAATATCTTTTAAACGTCTTTATTCACTTTAATATCTTTTAAAAGTATATGATAAAAGAAAATTACCTACAAACAAGGTGTGTATGTTTTATTTTGAGAAAGAATAGATAAATTACATTCTGACTGGGTTAAGTAATTGAAAATCCCAAAAATTATAATATTCAAAGCTTTACAACGTACAAATATGTATATTCAAGTGACTAAAAAAACGAGCAAATGAGATTAATCTTGCCGTTATATTATTTATACAGTCTGAACATCACGTATGATCAGCAACGAACTGTTTCATAAAAGCCTCAATTGCAAATAGAATTTTGCGAATCTCGTTTGTTCGTTTTCGGCCGCAGCTGTTACGGAACCAAAAACAATCACAGAGAATTCACATTGTTTAGTGAAGAGTCTGACTCTGGCCACATACTGTGTTAATGTAGGCTGTGTCATGCCCGCCTCCTGTATCTGATCATCCTAATAAGTGGGATAGTTTGGGAAGAGCAGTCCCCTTACAAACTTTTGTTTACGTGCCCGTGGGAAAGCAATTGAGAGCACCAAACCTTGTTCCGATTTTTATCAGTTAATCATCTTAGAAAAGCTGCTGATGAGAATTACGAATACTGAAGATTCATAATACAATTCCCCAAATAGAATATTCATTATTAATTAAACAACAATTTTGCGTATCTCGCTAGACCTTTCTTTAAAAAAAATGTTCTTATTCTTGGGGAATTTTAAAAAATTAAATAAATTTCATTCTTACAGCTTTACCTTAAACGCGCTCTACTGCTATTGGTATAGCGTATCATATGAGCCGTTACCATATGCCTTTCATCAGACGATGTACAATAAAAATGTTCCTCTCTTCTTATTTGTCAACAAATATATATTTTTGGGAGAATAAACGTTTAAACTTCTAATCTGCTGCACAGAGGAAAATCAGTGGCAACTGTTATGCATAGGATATGATTAATGAATTCCCAGAATTAATGTAAGAAAAAAAAGTGCATGTGATAATACCAAGAGGTTTGAGGCATCTGGAATAAAAAATTTTTATGGGAATTATCCTGTAATTAAATTTTTACCCCTAATTCGATAATTTTTACTTTTAATCCCTTACAGGGGCTCAGCACAATGGGGCGGGTGAGGCGGCAGTCCGTCAAGGCACTTTTTAGAGAGCTTCCATTTATGCCTGCTGCATTCAAAAATATTTTTCTATCGGGGTAGTGAAAATATTCATTTTACACTTTTTATTTGAGTAGTATGAGAACTTCAAGCATAAAAATAGAAGTTATATACTCGAAGTTTGAGATGTAATAATGTGTTACTCGAGCAGAGGGGAGGACTAAAGTAATAAAAAAATGACAATCTCTAGCTACGCCGCTCTCTCTTATATTTTATTTTTCTACAAGAGTTGTACATATATTTATTCAAAATATATTAAAGTAATGCCTCATATATTTTAAACGGATATATAAAAAAGAATTATATAAACGGAAACTGTAAATTGGCTATTAAAAACTGGTTAAGCATATTGATATCATGTTTCCTTTTCCTATCTAACTAATTTATATTGTTAGATACAAATTATATTGAAAATGTTTTTCTGTATTTGTTATCTATTGATTGAATTCATTAAGAAATCCTAGTATAAGCTTTTGCTTTTTTGGATTTCTATTGTTATTAATTTGTATATCTTAGGTTTCTTATATTGTTTATACTTATCAATAGGCTTTACACTCTGCTGTATTTGCAATGTTTTGTATGAATGATGTAAAAAAACTTTAAACTTAATAAACTTAATAATAAACTAATATTTATTTAAAATGTATGATAATTGCACCAAGAGGTACCCGGCGTTGCCCGGGATTATTACACTTGGGATGTAAACAGAACAATCTCAAAAATTAAAATAAATTTTGCAATATCTTAAAAATAAACACATGAAAATGCTTAGAATTAATACAGTAAAATTTCTTAATGAAAATTCGAAAAAAATCTTTTTAAAGGCTCAAAATGGATGGACTGCTCCAATAATTTCTTAATCAGATAATCTTACTTCAGATCTACACTTGATGTTGTTGCAATTTCCACTCTTCTCTCGCTGTGTTGAAGCAAAATTTGGCCTTTCATCACTTTGGGTAGTCTAGCGGTCGCCAATTCTTCTATTTACTTGCTTCCCATTTGCTCAATACAGCACGGAGCTAAAGGTTTGCTTTCTCTGTCGTCTTTCCACTCTTTCTCAATAGTCTGCTAACTCTTCATTATCTCCAGCTACTGATCATTTTTAAAGATTTTCAAGAAATTGTTAAGTACTAAGAACTCTCATTTCTAAGAAAAACCTGAATAACAAATTGAAACTTATCCATATTGCATCATCATTTTATGTTCATTGTTATAATTCTTGGAAAGGATTGCTTTATCATTGCATCATCATTTTGAGCTCATTGTTATTGGTGAATTGCGTGTTGAAACCATTGTTGATACCTATTGTTGCACAAACTTTTATTTGCATTGTTGGTCATGAGATATATATTGTTGGTCCGTGGAGAGTGTTTGTGAATTGCGTGTTGATACCATTGTTGCAAAAACTTTGTCTTGCATTGTTGGTCATGCGATATTTCTCATTAATATGCCCTGCCATAACCATGAATATCGATTTTATATCAATAATTATTATTTTTTCGAAATCTGAAGTAGACAGTGACCTTCCTCATGCTTTGAAGGTCATGTATGCGAAATTTCATCAAGATCGGAATAAAACTGTAGATTTGTATAAAAAACGTACCCACAGACCCACAGACAAACATCCTTCTTTATATAGATAGAGATTTATTTATCTCTCTATTTAAAATATTGCATTAAAATAAGTTTCTCTCATAAAAATATAATTTAATTACTGCCTTTTAAGTGCATATCTTTAAAAATTACTCTTCAAATCTAATTATAAATCACGACTATTTGCATTGCGTTAAGAATGTTTTGAGTGTAATTGTCCCAGAATGCATTGCTCGGGTGGTACAGGGAATATTAGGAAGGGCATATCCATTTCTTCCTTCCTCCGAGAAATATCACTACAATAACTTTATTGCAAACGGAATTCGCAGTATAATTTGTTCAAATTTTTGTTAGAAAGTTAATAAAGAAATCACACGTTCACACTTTCATTGTCAGAATCGAAAGTTTACATAAAAAAGAACTTTATAAGAAAGGTTGGTTTGGTTTGTTTGGTATTAACGTCCTTTTCAACTGCTATGGTCATTTCAGAACGGCGTTATAGGGGCCGCAAATTTTGCCTCGCAAGGGTTCTTTAACGTGCAGCCGGCAAACGACTACACGGGACCAACGGCTTTACTTCCCTTCCGAAGGAAGTGCGTGATCTCAGGATTTACCCCTGAAAAATCCTCGTCGTCTTCGGCCGGGATCGAACCCGCGTACTCGGGCATCAGAGGCGATCACGCAACCTGCTGAGCCACCGAGGCCGATTCATAAGAAAGGAATATAAACGTATGGTTGCTATAAAAAAAACACTTGCGACCACTCTTACTAAAAAAATTATTATATGGAGTTCCGATTTCGTTTCTATAGGCTACAATTTAATTAATTAATGTAAAATTTATGCACACATTAAGTTCTAGTTTCAACATGTCCGTCCCTCTCCCTTCCCCGTCCCTTTGGCGTGGCTATGCCCGTCAAAGATTTCAGCCTTTAAGGGGTCCAGATAATCCAGGACTCGTCTTGATGTTCGATGTTTTCACAGTGCATGATCGAATTTTCTTGTCATGTCCTGGGTAGATTTCTTCAACTCTATATTTACTACATCAGTCTCGGAAGATACGAGTGAAGCCTTCCTTAAATACTTGTAGACGACATTCTGGTCTACTGTAATATAAGTTGTAAAACATATTCGTGTTTCTAAAATGTTTTTGTGATTTCTTAAATGTTTTTGTATTATTAGAATAAATGATGCTAAACGGATATTTATAAGAGAAAAGGACAAGACCCAAAAACCCTGAAATACAATAAATAATAGTTATTAAATAAAAATAAAAATAAAAACTAATTGACAAAATAATTAATAAATAATAAATATAATAAAAATAAAATTAGAAATAAAAAATAAAATAAAAAGCTGACATTTCGGATAGACAGTATCCTTTATCAAAGCAAAGAGGATAATTCTCTAAAGGTCAATTAGAATATTAGAGGATTATCCTGAAGTTATGATAATTATTATAGTTATTATTTTAATATAGGATGCCAGAAATTCTTCTTCAACATATAAATCATCGGAAGGCCAATCTTTTTAAATAACTGTCTGAGGCGTTTGTTCTGCTTTGATGAAGTGTTGTTTTTAGTGTACTGTGTAAGTCTACCTAACTGCTTGCGGATTTCGTCAATCCGCTTTTGCCATTTAGGTTTCTGTGGGGTGTATAGTTTTTGTGTGTGTTTATGGATTGGCTTCCCACACAGTGTGGATATAACTGTAAAAGCCCCAGTGTAAATAAGAAAGTGTATGTATTCTAAAGATAGATTTTCTTCAAAGTATAGTGGTAAAATGTATGTGTTCATGTAAGATAAAATTTCTCCTGTTTTGCTGTTTATGCTTATTTTAGGTATACTTGGTCTTTGTGTGGGATCTGTTCCCGTGTAAACTGTAATGTATCTTTGTAGGGTGTCATTTAATGTTTCAATAAGTTTGGTTATCATATTGTGTTGTGGATGAATATCATGGTGAAGTTCTTTGTTGAGTGTGTTATTATTATTCTTATTAGTCCTCTAAGGGTTAGAAAATTAATATATTATACACACTTTGGATCAAGAATACGCTATAATCTGCTGGTTTATCATCATGGAACACAATTTTCAAAAGTAAAAGACTTGCAAGATAGAATTATAAATTCAATGGTTGCTGGAACACATTTGGAAAAAAACAGCTTATTAAATACTTATAAAAAATTAGTAATACAAAAAGTTACAGATTTGATAGAGCATTTGATAATTATAAAAGAAATTTTTTCAAAACAAATTTAGTTAAAAAAGAAGAAGACAATACAATTATGTAATTTCAATATGTTTAAGAAGACAATACTATTATGTAGTACCAAAAATTATTAACTTATATATGGTGCAAGAGAAAAAGAATATTACGTCCCACAGATTTTTAACAAACTCGCAACATGGATAGTACGTTTAATCACATATAAAGTATTAAAAAATTGCTTATTAATTTGGAAAAATTGTTTGTGAGTATTATAATTATTATTGTTGTTATTTGTGAACTTTATTTTTATTTTATATAAAGTTGAAATTGTTGTTGTATATATTTAAGTTTTTTGTTCTTGATTATGAAATTTTTGAACATAAAATGATGATGCAATGACAGAAAATTCGTTTCCAAGAATTTTTAATAATGAACAGGGAATGGATATAATAGACGATATAGATAGGGCAGTCTCTCTTGATGAGGCAAAGGAGGTACACGTGTCTTCCTTCAGCTCCCTAACAAGCGTTCAGACTATTGGGAAAAGTGTGTGTGTTTCTTTGTGTATGTGTGTGTGTTTACCTATAAGCCTAATTATCCCGGGCAACGCCGGGTCCTCTGCTAGTTTTATATAAAGTTGAAATTGTTGTTGTATACAGGGTGTTTCAAAATTATGTACAATAAATTTAGTGACATATTCTTCAGGTTAAAAGAAGACGAAAATGTTCTATAGCACTTTGTCTGGAAACGATTTATTTACATGATACAGCCAACTAAACTCGTGGCTCCAAATTACAGGAATTGTTCAAAGTGCCCGCCACCACCTCGCACGCATGCTTCGGCTCGTTGCATGAGCGACCGTCTGGTGTTATGGAAGAGTTCGTCGTCATCATTACGAACGGTTTGGCATGCATTTTCAATTCGTTGTCGCAGATCTATAATGTTAGGAACTTCTGAGCTGGAGACGATCGTTTTCACATGAACCCACATAAAAAAGTCCAAGGGATTAAGGTCGGTGATTTTGCAGGCCAGGCTACCGGTCCACCTCGACCTATCCACCGATTCGTGTATGCAGCATTAAAGTGTGTTCGCACAACATGGCTGAAATGTGCTGGAGCGCCATCATGCATGAACCACATGTTAGATCTTATCAAAAAAGGAACATCTTCCAGTAATTCTGGCAATGCATTCTGCAGAAACAAAAGATACGTTCGCCCAGTCAATCGTGGCGGCAACACATAAGGGCCAATTAAGTTATTTCCGACAATTCAACACCAAATGTTCACGGAGAAACGCTCTTGATGCGCTCGAGCTCTGGTAACATGCGGGTTAGCATCTGCCCAATGGTGCTGGTTGTGAGAATTTACGATTCCTGTCCGGGTGAAGGTTGCTTCGTCCGTGAAAAGTATCTGGTTGAGACAACTAGGGTCTGCAGCATGACGACGTTGTATCCATTGGCAAAATCGTTGTCGGTGTGGATAGTCCGTTGGGTTCAGTGCCTGAATCAGTTGCAGGTAGTATGGATGCAAAAGCTGACGGTGAAGAATGCGACAAACAGGTGAGTGCGGAATGTGTACCATGGAAGAAATACGACGGGTGCTTGTCTGTGGTTCATCATGTATGATGTCAATTATCACATCCTTCTCATTCGGAGAATGTGCTACAGGTCGCCCTTGTCCTGTTTGACGGCCAAAGGAACCACGATCCCTCAAAAGTCTGTCGACAGATACAAATGTTCGGTTATTTGGCAAACGTCTATTCGGAAAGCGTTCTTGGTAGAGTCTTCTTGCTTCCACAGCATTTCCGTCCGCAAGACCATACATTAGGTGCATGTCAGTGTATTCTGCACTGGAATACGTGTACATGACTTTTTTTTTTTTACGTAAATCGTAATGCGTATGTCAAAGCACGCAAACGTTCTGAAATTGACATTCCTAGTGGATGTACAGTAGTGAAACTACAGTAATGGAAACAACCCTAAATGGAACAAACCACTCAACCTAGTGTTGGGTCAAAACGCTGGAACTGCTAAAATATCGTCCGCTAACTACCGTGCTTCCCTACTGTATGATATTGGATTACTCGCAAACAAATCGTTTCCAGACAAAGTGCTATTGAACATTTTCGTCTTCTTTTGACCTGAAGAATATGTCACTAAATTTATTGTACATAATTTTGAAACACCCTGTATATTTAAGTTTTTTGTTCTTGATTATGAAATTTTTGTCCCTATAATTCCATACAAGCTTTATAATAGGCTTCGGGATTTGGGATGTATATATGAATTGATGAATTGTACAGAATTTTAAATAAATTAAATAAATGAATAAATAAAATAAATAAAAAAATTATTATTATTATTATTATTGTTATTGTTGTTGTTGTTGTTGTTGTTGTTGTTGTTGTTCGGGGAAACCAATCTCGGATTAAGTCCGGAGGCCAAGTCCCAAAAGCCGACCCAAGAAAGGAGGGCTAAGGGCCAAGGGACTCAAATGCAAGGAAGGGAAAAACTACGCGCTCGTGGGAGTATTGCTGTTTGGGTGTAGCTATTTTCTTTACTATGTGACAGGTGTATAGAATTGTGGCTTTCTGTAAGGTTTTGTATAATTGTGGGTATAAATTTAGTGTTGACAGGCTTTTGTGTAGCGAGTTTGGAATAACCACAGGAACAATTGGTACTCTTGTTAACTCCCCAAAGGCGTTTTAATAATGATTATTATTATTATGAACTCTGGTGTTTGATTAATGATTTAAGAGGTAATACGAAAATATAAAATATAAAAACAGACCTTTTTATAGACAACAATGTTGAATCATTTAGTGAGAATGTTAAAACACTAGTAGATAAAATTAGACAGACTATATCGTAGACTAATCAATATGCCATGAGAGATAAAATTACACACAATTCGATAATATTAGATGATATGGAGAAAATGGATATAGTAAAGATTGTAAATAAATTACCTATTAATAAAGGCCCAGGAACTGATGGAATTCGACCGAGAGACATTAAAAATAATTTAAATATCTTATTAAAACCTTTAAAACACTTTTATTATACAATATTGAAAAATACACATCTCCAAAGCAATGAAAAGAATCAAAATAAGACCTATCCATAAAAAAGATAACAAAGAGGATCTAAATAATTTCAGACTCATTGCAATATCTTCCGATTTGATGAAAATATTAGATTACTGGATAAAAGAAAATTTAGAAAATATAATATATTTCATAAGTAACTATATGGCTTCAGAAAAGGGATATCCACTCCTTTTATACCTGAATGATAAACTAAGTCATGCCTTTCATAAAGGGTTATTTGCTACATTGGCATTCGTAGACATTAATACGGTAGACTATAAGCTACTAATATATAAATTATATAATTATGGTATTAGAGGAAACGTATTAGATATTAAACAAAAAATTTTGAAAGATAGAGTATAGTACATTTTAATGATAAAATATCCTGTAAGACTAAAATGGAATGTGGTATCTCGCATGGCTCAGTTTTAAGTCCTTTCATTTTAACGTCTTTATGAACGATTTACCTAACTGTGTTGAAGAATCCCTAGTTTATTTATATGCAGATGACATAGCTTTTTTAACTATGCATAGATACTATGAATTGAAACGACTCTTAAGATATATCAAAGAAATTTAATGAAAATTGTTGTTGGATACGGGGTAGTATGTTAAGTTTAACTGCTCAATAAATCTAACCTGATGAGATTAAACATTCCACACAAAAATTATATAGAATTTTTTGAACATCATAGAAATACACTGTGATAGAACTTCTACATGTACTAGTCCTAAAATAAAAGATGTTATTAATTTTAAATATCTAGGAACGTGTTTTGATGCTCAATTAAATTGGCATTCTCATATTTCCTCTCTGAAATTATTGTTACGTAAGGTTAAATGTTTAATGTACCATGTCAGATTTTATTGTCCTATTCACATTAGAATACTTATTTATAATTCTTTTTTTCTGAATCACGTATTCGTTATGGTTTACTAATATACAAATTTGGAGAAGATTTTAAAGATATTATAAAGATAAAAAATAAATCCTTAAACAATTAACATATGGCACTAGGTTACAAAAATAAACAAGAGTAATAATATAAATAAATAAAATTACTAAAAATTGAAAATTTATTTGAATATACAGTACTGACTTAATATTGTTTTTCGAAAAGTTATTTAAAATCCAGAATATTCTTTACGAAAATCAAGAATATTCTTTGCGAAAAATTTTTATATACCTCAGATATTTAATAACTTTGGAAAGCGAGAAAGACAATTCAATATCCAATACTTGTTTAATAATATACCAGGATGGAAACTTAAATTAACATTCTTTAACTTAATTAAATCAAGCTTTTTATATTGAAAAAATAAAAAAACAATCTGAATGTAATATAAGCTCAAATTTGAATGTAAGAAGTTTCACGAATAGAGTTTCTGTTATATATCAAACAAGCAGAGATACCCGGCGTTGCCCGGGATAATGACACCTCTAAATAAATAGAACAATCTCAAAAAATTAAATTAAATAATGACTGATCAAAGGGACTATCCATTCTTCGAAAAATACGAAAAACAGGAATTCTAGGTGATATACCGGGATTTTATCTAAACTCTTCTTGACTTGCCTCACCATTGCGTTAGCATCATCAGATACTTTAGACTCAAGTTTTTCTTGCCCTTGACGTAGAAGCTCTTATACGCTACTGCTCTATTCAAAACTCCCATTGTTCAAATGTTTCAAATGCCCGTATAGCCTTTTCAGTTTTAGTTGGAGAGTTTCTTTGACCAATACTCGTTCTTTCTCTTTCCTTTCCAGGCACATAAATTAAAGCCAGTCGTCTGGACGTTTGATAGGGATCTCAAGGGAGACACACGTGACTCCTTTTTCTCAAAAACAGACGCTGCCTTATTGATGTTATGTCACTGCATCATCATTTTAAGCTCACTAATAGTAATTCTTGGAAACTACCGTTCAATCATCGCATTATCAGCATTACAGTTTCCAAAATATACACATCCCCACAGAATATAGTCAAAATGTATATTTATGAAATATTTGAATCTAATGTGCTACCAAATAAGCTATGTGATAACCCCAGCGTGGCTCGGACTTTTATTTTTTTATTTTGCAATGTCTTAAAAATAACACACATGAAAACGCTTAGAATTCATACAGTAAAAATTCCTAATGAAAATTCGAAAAAGAAATTTTGAAAGGCTCACAATGGTTGGACCTCTCCAAGGATGCCACTGCTAGTCTAAATAATTTCTTACTCACGTAATCTTACTTTAGATTTACACTTCAAGTTGTTGCAGTTCCCACTCTTCTGTCGATGTCTTGAAGCAAAACTGAGCTATTCATCACTTTATGTAGTCTCGCGGTTTTCGATTCTTCTATTTACTTGCTTACCATTTGCTCAATACAGCACGGTGCTAAAGGAGTGCATCCTCTATCGTCTTTCCACTCTTTCTCAATAGTCTGCTAACTTTCCATTATCTCAGTTACTGATCATTTTTAAAGATTTTCAAGAAATTGTTAAGTACTAAGAACTCTCTTTTCTATGAAAAGCCTGATAACAGGAATTCTATGCATTGTTACACATGGAAACTTATTTATATTGCACAAATTTTGCCTTCCATTGTTGGTCATGAGATATATATTGTTGATCCTTGCATAGTGTTGGTGCATTGCCTGTTCACCCCATTGTTGATATCTATTATTGCTCAAACTTTCCCTTGCATTGTTGGTCATCTATACATATAAAAGGCAATGTAAGTATGTTTGTCCGGTTTTAATAGGTAACTTAGAATTAAGCTTTAAAGTTAAAATTTAACACACAGTCGTGTAATACTACCGCAGTGATAAAAAAAATATAAAACTGGAGATAAGTCTCTTAAAAACGTATATGAGACATATATTGTTGATCCATGAATAGTGTGAGTGCATTGCGTGTTGACACAATTGTTGGTACCTATTGTTGCACAAACTTTTATTTGCATTGTTGGTCATGAGATATATATTGTTGGTCCCTGCAGAGTATTTGTGAATTGCGTGTTGATACCATTGTTGATACTCATTGTTGCAAAAACTTTTGTCCTGCATTGTTGGTCATAAGATGTTTCTTGTTAATATGCCTGCTATAACCATGGATATCGATTTTTTATCAATAATTATTATTTTTTTCGAAATCTGAGGTAGACAGTGACCTTTCTCATGCTTTGAAGTTCATGTATGCGAAATTTTATCAAGATCGGAATAAAACTGTAGATTTGTATAAAAAAACAAACAAACAAACCTACAAACAAACCCACAAACCCACAAACCCACAAACAAACAATCATCCTTCTTTATATATATATATAAAGATAGATAGATAGATAGATAGATAGACAGATAGAAGAAGACTAGCTGATCTACTCGGCGTTTCCCAGGATATTTATAGTTATAGGTCAGCAGAACAACCTCAAGAAGGATGTTGACTTGCTTCAGTTAAATATATGCAATTGTTTCGGATATATAAAGAAGACAGTTATGGTTTCTATTGCTTGGAATGCGCTCTCCAGACAATTTTATTTATATCGCAGCTTTCACTCCAAAGCTAGAGGGTACACTATGTTTTTTGTTTGTCCGTCCGGGGCGTAAACAAACAAATTATGTGGGGTGCCGACACTTGAACAAGCTACATTTAATTGCCCGTGTGAAAAATAGGCGTTTCCAAGTTAATGCCTGCCACACCAAGCGATTGCCGCTGGGCCTTGTTGATACTTATAGCGAATGAAAGCCGTATGGGATACTACAATCGCTTGTAATTTAAGGGCATATTTGTATCACTGGGTATTAATAGAATGCGAGGAATGTATACCTCTTCACCTGCGGCATTCCCCGTGATGTTCGTGGCCTCTATTACGTTCGGCAATAGATTCTTCATGGTTACTCTTGTTCCATTGCACAGCCTTGGTGGGTCGAGGTTACGTAATAGCATGATAGGGATTCTTTTTTTTAAGTGAGCTTATGTAGCGGTATTCCTGGGGGTTCAAGGGAATTTAAAAATTCTGTAGGGTAATACACAGCTTGCTCCATGTCCATTACTGTATCAATAACTGAAAAGATGGCCGAGTTGCCGGAGAGCATTTCCTGAATAAGATCGTTAACATATTTAACGCTATTGCTTTTTGGAGCTAAAATGGACCTTTCGCACAACCATCGATGCGATTTGTAATTTTCTTGTATATCTGGAAACACTTTAGTTATCAGTTCGTCGCGTGAAGAGACCATATTGCAGAAATTTGAGGGAAACGAAATTAGACCGGTAGTGGGGTCGACAGGAACTTCTCCATTGGCGATTAACAGCAACTGTTGTGAAAACTGATCTGCACATGTTTCTCCTCGTAAATTAACTCTCATATTCGTCTTGAGATTCATTTTGCGCACATGCCTCCATAAGGTCAAGGACTTAAGACAGGAGTGAAGTTCGTCGGCTGGCGTAGAGCGTAGAATCACAGGCAGGGTTTGTCTAAAATCTCCTGCCAGGAGGACAATAGTACTGCCCATCTGCTGCCCATTTCCCCATATGTCTTGCAAATTGCGATCAAGCGCTACTATTGCTTTTTTTGTGGGCCATGGTGCATTCGTCCCAAACGATTAGTTGCAATGCTTGAGCACTTGTGCTTGACTGGAGTCTTTGCTTATGTTGCAAATGGGCCGTTCTGAAAGCTGCAAATTCAATGGTAGCTTCAGAGCTGAATGCGCTGTTCGACCACCAACTAACAGTGTAGATGCTATCCCAGAAGATACTATAGACAAAACAATTTCATTTCTTTGGAGAATCTCTTCCAGCAAAATATCTATCAGAAATGTTTTTCCAATTCCCCCGGGTGCGTCAAGGAAACAAATGCCACCATTTCCATCCTGAATGAGACTTAAAACATCGTCATAGGCTTGCCTCTGGTCTGAGACTAATAGGGGTCTATTTTTTCAAGAAAAAGCTGGAGAGCATTAATGTCATAGTTCCTGCCTTTCCAAAAATCAGTATCTAGGACCTCTTGACCATTTCGATTCGGCGCCTCTTGCCCAAGCTGCAAGAGAGTTTTGCCGTTAATAGAGATACATTTGTCCTCAAGAAGTATAAGCGCTTGTTTCATTATTCCCGCTGTATAACCTGAGTTAATGATAGAGAATGTCTTCACTTAAATTTTCTTTATATTTATCCCAAAGGCGCTGTGGATTTGATGGAGCGCACGTCGTGAATAATGGCAAATAGACTCCTGAGTTGCTTTGGGAAACACGAGGCAGATGCCTCTGCCAATGTCGTGTCCCAGTGTTGATTGTTTTCAAGCAATCCGTATTTCTGACAAGATTCTCTATAGCTTTCACACACGTGTCCCTCGAAGGTTTTAAGATCATTAAATGATGTCGGTCCTCACACAACGTGAAGCAACATTCTCAGGTAGTAGCACTCAGCATTGCTGGGATGAACAGTGTAAAACGGCCAATGGCTTCAATTGCGCATATGTCGGTTTGAACTGGAACTTGGGATCCCTTCTTCCTCCTGCAGAAAAATTTGCGTTGCGCGTTCCAGGTGTAGTATTTTGGTACATCGACATAGAATAATGTCTTTGCAAACGAATCTTGCTGGCACAACTGGAAAAACGCTGTTAATGTTGTATTTGGAGGCATTTCCACTCTCTCTTGAGCTTTCTTTTCCATAAAGTATACTCTCTGTCTGTTCTCTAAGTGAACGCTTAAGTGGACAACCGTTGGGTATCGTTCGTGGATTTGAAAATTTAAGAGGCGCCAAATAGCCTCATTAATGCTAATATATCTCCCCAATTGGTACTGAGTCACTTCACCCACCGCATTTTCATTGGCTAACCCGAAAACGGCCATGTCACCACCTTTAATGACGTATTTGCAAATGTACTTAATCGATTTAACGGAGTGGCAGTACTCGACATTGATGTGTGCTTGAAACATTTTTGTAAGAAGAGGGGAATAAGGCACAACCCACCTGTTAACAATTTCGATATCTCTGTTTTGGTTGTTAACCTTCACTGTAACAGTCGCTGTGAAGCCCCCATTTTCATGTTTCCGTCTTCTGTATAAAGGGTAACCATCGTTGGCTGATTGTGTCTCATCAATGAACTGTCGAGGATAGTTCTTAGTACATTTGCCATCTTTCATGCACGGTGCCTTATGGTTTAAAGGTCCGCACGGCCCATGGATCATATTCTGTGACATTACTTCGAATAGCACTGGATCCTGTTGAAGATCTGGCAACTCAGCAGAAATTATGTCATCTATTTCAGTCGGTCGAATTTTTTCTTTAAGCCATACCAACATGTGTGCATGTGGAAGACCTCAATTTTGCCATTCGACCGAATACATCCAACAGCGGGTTTCTCCAAATATATAGCTTTTCGTAATAACATCAGTAAATTTGATTAGTTTTTGCTTAAATACTCTCGCAGTTAAATCATGACGATCATGGTGATTGGCCTTCCAAAAACTCAACTGTAATCTCCGACCACTTAGGGTTGCACGTAATGGTTACAAAAAGATCCGGATGGCCATGATTGCGGACACAGGACATAGCGTCTTGAGCATATTCGTGCAAATGTCTCTGACTGCCAGTGAACGCAGCCGGTAATATTACCATCCTTCATATATCAGCGATATTTCGGTTATTAGCCACAGCATCCCGTAGATGAATATAATCATCAACACGCAGTTTTTTTCTGATTTAACCTAATGTAAAGAAGCCGTTCACATTCGCCTTTCGCGTACATATCTACGATGTATTGATGAAATAACTGGCGGAATCATAAGATGTGGTTTGAGGATCCCTCTCTCAGCATAATGCGGTATGCATAAAACTACATAGAAGATACTCTTTTTTGCGTCGTATTTCCTGTGAGAGGATCGATTTGTTTTATGTTAAAGTGGTAACCATCCTCGCCATCAAAGAAAATAAGAGGATACTGCAGAGCATCATATGAACGGTGTGTTTCTGGAATCCTCAGCAAATTTTCACTTCGTCTCTAAACAATTATGTCACGGCTATCGTACTCTTCCAGATAAACCAAAAGTATGGCTACATCGTTAATGGTTGGGGCGTTAAATCACCGTTCATGTTCACCAGATGCCCTCTTGTCTGCCCGTATGACTACTTTATACTCGGCTTTAGGTATCCTTTCTAATGCTGTTTTAAATAATTTTACCAGGTGGTTGTACGAAGGAAATAGTCTCTGCAGACTTAGAACGATGTCTTGTCGCACGCCAGATATATTAGCACATCGTTAATCAGCCTCTAATATTTCATCGCCCATGAAGTAAACTTGAAGAAATTCTGGATTTTCACCTGGAAGGGGAAGAAGTGATCCAGCTCTGTAGTAAATTTGACCCTGAACCTTGCACTATTGATGGCGCGTCAAACGATGTCATTTGCAAGCTTGAATTGTATGCCCGTATATTTTTTAGGAAATGTTTGGAATCTACTGTGTTACTATACACTATATGATCACAAATATCCGGACACATGCACATTTGCGCTCTAGCCACGATTTCATGGAAATCAATAGGGCGTTGCACATCCCTTTGCCCGAATGACAGCTTCCACCCTTCGGGGAAGACTTTCCACCAAATGTTGGTAGGTACTTTCCGGAATGTTCCTCCGTTCCTCCCGAAGAGCGAGAATCAGTTCAGGTACAGAAGTTGGCCGATGTGATCTGGCCCGCAAGCGTCTTTCCAATTCATCCCACAGACTCTCTATAGGATTGAGGTCGGGACTTTGTGCCGGCCAACTCATTTCTTCGACCCCTGAGTCCGCAAACCACTGCTGTACACGCCTCGCTTTGTGGCACGGAGCATTGTCGTGTTGGTAGAGAAATGGCCCGTTTCCGAAAATTTGCCACAACGTAGGAAGTGCACAGTTGTCCAAAACATTCAGATAACGGTCGGAGTTCATGATTCCTTGCACAGGAACGAGCTGGCCCAGTCCGTACCATGAAAATGAGCCCCACACCATGACTCCTCCTCCTCCGAACTTGACCGTGGGCTCTGTGCACTCAGGTAAGAAGCGTTCTCCAGGTATGCGCCAAACCCAAACTCGTCCATCGGATTGCCAGAGTGTGTGTAGAGATTCGTCTGTCCACATTACACGTTTCCATTGGTCCATTGTCCAGTTTCTGTGGGCTTTGCACCACTCCAGACGTCGCTTGGCGTTGACCCTGCTGATGTGGGGCTTATTGGCAGCAGCACGGCCATGGAATCCCATCGTGTGCAGTTCCCGACGAATTGTCATAGTACTGGCATCATTTGCAGAGGCGTTTCGAAACTCTGTGGCAATTTTTTCCGCCGAGGACTTCCGGTTGCTGCGGGTGACACGACGAAGCACTCGACGGTCTCTGTCCGTTAGTTTCTTAGGTCTACCGGTTCGTTGTTGAACTGTTGTTGATCCCCGGGTCTTCCATTTCATAATGACATCGCCTACTGTTGACTTGGGTATCTGAAGAAGGCTGGAAATGTCACGCACGGACTTGCCGCATAGGTGACATCCAACGATGGTTCCACGTTGGAACTCACTGAGCTTTGCCGAACGACCCATTCTTGCCAATGTCCAAGCAGAGTTGTGTCTGAAGGTGTGGGAAGCTATTTAAATGATGTGCAAGTCATTATCATTTGACATTGGGCCAATCGATGATCTGTGAGGGGTGTCTGGATATTTTTGATCATATAGTGTATATGTAAGGTAACAGCTTCACTTTTCCATTAGAGCAACATATCCCTGGTGGTTCCCATTTATATTTCTTTGTCTGACAATGGTTACATACGACATTTATCCTTCCTATTATGACTTTAGGGTGATTACAGAAATCGTATTCAGAGTTGTAATTAACTGCCGAATGTAATTAAATCCGAATGTCGATTCGCCACCCTTAATTCTTCCAATCTACGTCGAACTCGTTGTACACGTAGCTCTCTTTCCACCGAAGTTTCCCTTGCCCTTGACGTTGCAGCTCGCATACGTTCCTACTGTATACGAAGCTCTTTTTCGTCCGAAGTTTCCCTTGCTCTTGATGTTGCAACTTGCACACGCTTCTGCTCTAGACGCAGCTCTCTTTCCTCCGAAGTTTTCCTTGCCCTTGACGTTGCAGCTCGCATACGTTCCTGCTGCAGACGAAGCTCTGTTTCCTCCGAAGTTTCCCTTGCCCTGACGTTGCAGCTCGCATATGCTCTTGCTGAAGACGAAGCTCCCGTTGTTCAGGTGTCTCTGACGCCCGGACAGTGTTTTGTCTCTTAGCTGCAGGGTTTCTGTGACCAATGCTCTTTCTTTTCTTTGGTGGCATTACGATAAGTATGAATTAATTTGGTTCCTTCGAACGATTATTAAATAGCACAACACAGAAAAATAGGATGCTTTTTTGGTTTGATGATTCGAGTTGATGTATTTTTTAGGTTATCCACTGCTCAAACTTGCCAAACACACAAATACACACACACTTTTCCCAAACGTCTGAACGCTTGTTAGGGAGCAGAAGGAAGACACGCGTACCTCCTTTGCCTCATCGAGAGAGACTGCCCTATCTATATCGTCTATTATATCCATTTCCTGTTCATTGGTAATAATTCTTGGAAACGAATGTTCGGTCATTGCATCATCATTTTATGTTCATTGTTATAATTCTTTGAATAATTTTGTGCTCATTGTTATTGGTGAATTGCGCATTCAGACCATTGTTGATGCGAACACGACGGGCCTACTGTTGCACAAACTTTGCCTTGCATTGTTGGTCATGAGATATCGGTTGCTGGTCCGAGCGCAGTGTGTGATTGTGTGTTGACACCAATGTTGATACTTATTGTTGCACAAACTTTTCCTTTCATTGTTAGTTATGAGATATTTCTAATTAATATGCCCTGTCATAGCCATGAATATCGATTTTTTATCGATAATTATTTTTTTTCCGAAATCTGAGGTAGACAGTGACCTTCCTTATGGTTTGAAGGTCAAGTATGCAAAATTTCATCAAGATCGGAATAAAACTGTAGAAACAAACAAACAAACAAACCCACAAACAAACATCCTTCTTTATATATATAAATGTTATAATTTTTGTATTAAAACTATATATAGGATGTTGCAGATAACTACAGGGAAGCCTACGCGCTTGATTGCAGGGGCCGGCTCGATTGCAGGGGCCGGCTCGATTGCAGGGGCCGGCTCGACATCAAATGATAATTTGGTAGATTTATTTTGTTAAACTTGTTTGTTTGGCAAAGGGCATGACCAATTGAGCCAAGGAGAGGTACGCGGTGTACTTCTACAGGGTAGGAGGTACACAAATAGTAAACACACTCATGAATGTCCTCCGCAGCTAGAGGGGCCCAATAAACAAACCAAAAATTCAACAGAGGAGAATAGTAAAAAATAGCGTTTTTGACGTTTTGACGTCAACCCCCATCCCCAATTGTGAAAACTTCTGGCTGCTGCAGGCCACCTTCATCTCCCTCCCCCTACAATCGAGCAGTAGGCTTCCCGTTATACTGCCCTGTAGTTATCTGCAACACCCGGTACAGGTGTTTCAAATTTAATGTAAAAAACTTTTAGGAGAGGTAGTATGAGTGATTTTAAGCAAAAAAGTTCATATTAACGTGGGTCAGAATTTGAACGATAACTGAGATATGAAGAGAAATAAAAATGCCACCACCAAGATCAACTTGATAATAACTCAGGTTCTGTAGAGCCTAGGATAATGAATTTTGGACGAACATTAGGGTACATAGAACTGCGTACACCTTTAAAATTTGATCATATTCCAACAAGTAGTTTATGAGTTACGCAATCAAAATCGTAACAGTGCTCACATGCGAGTACCAACCAGCATGTGTTACGATTTTGAGTGCGTAACTTGGAAACTACTCTTTGGATTTCGCCCAAATTTTAACGGTGTACACAGTTTTATGTATCCTATTATTCCTTTAAATTTCATCATCCCAGCTCTTAAAGAAAATTGAGTTATTAACTTGTCGATGTTGGTGGGGGCATTTTTATTTCTTTTCATATCTCAGTTAGCGTTCAAACTCGGACCTTTGTTCATATGAATTTTTTTGCTTAGAATCACCCATACTACGTCTCCTAAAAATATTTTACATTAAATTTGAATCATCCTGTATATATAAATCCTAACTTAAACCCATGCAAACCCAGAAAGGGGCTTCAGATATTGGGGTTCTATTGTAACTTTAAACATTATTATGTGAAAGAACTGGAAATTCTCTCATTGTGAAGCTAATAGATGTATTATTATTATCAATAAATATACAAATTATATAAATTTTATAAAATAATGGTCCATTCGATTAGGTGTACAAACTGAAACTACAAAGTTTTTGAAATCGCATCCACAAAAAAATAGTCAACAGCTTTGATAATTGAAGACGAAATTATAAATCTGGTAAAGCGTATACCTGCTTCAAAATTTCACGATAGTAATTGAAGGGCTCGGGGCAATAAGAACGTAAACCACAGGAAAAAGTTCTTGCTTATTACTGTGAAACCTCCCATAATGGACCCCTCCAAATAAAGGACACCTCTATTTAGCGGAAAAAATTAATGGTCCCATTGGTGTCCAGTATTTGGAGGTTTCATTTTATAATAATTACTGCTAGTGAAATCCGTTTGTTTCAGTAACAACTGCACAAATAAACTGCGATCACAGGAAAGAAAGACATCAACCATGCAGATATACCGATTATTAGGAGCTTTAGCATAAAAACTACTTATAAGAATGCGCCCTTGGTCTGTACGTTTATCCGGCCGTCCGGATGTCCGCCGTTTGCACAATAAGTTGAAAACGGATTAACTTTTTCAAATTCTGTTTACAGAAATATGACCATCAAAGCCTTAGCTCGGCCGTATCAACTTTTCAGTATTTTGCGTGGACCCTTTCAAGTCGAATTCACGTGCTAAAACAGTGAGTGTAAAAAATACAAAGATAATAGCATGTCATATAACAATCGATTTGTCAAGAAGGAATACATTCTTACTTTCTGTTCATCTTTTAAGCATTACTAACATCGGCGCGCGCACGTGAAATCGCTTTGTCGACATACGATTGCTCAAGTGCTCATAATCTTTATTATTAAGTACCGGAAGAATGGAGCTATTTATTTATTGGTTTTATAATGTCAGTCCGTCCCCTTCATAGTTTCTACAGTTTTTGAGGTAGAAGGTTGAAGTTCGGAATGTATTTTACTATGGGCACGTCCATCTGCACTATTTTGTTTAGTTTTGATTGGTACACTGGGGCCGGAATTACGGTGGGATTCAGAGAGGGCAATATATCTACGTGCTATTTAGATGCATGTACGTTAAAGGCGTGAAATTCAGTATCCAGATTCCTCTAGGCAAGATCTGCATTAATATGAAGTTTAGGCCCAGTTGTTCCAGTGGTGTTGGGTGGCATTTACTTGGTCCTTAGAACTATGGCAACACATGGCATTTGATATATCATACATTCGGAAATGATGAGAAAGGAAAGAAGATACGAGGTTTTTTTACATTTTCTACATATTACGTTCGAGAAAATCAATTTTTGATAAAAAGAAAAACTTGGGGAGATATAAAAAGTGCAGATAAAGGGGTAAACATAGATGACAACAGGATCTGCTACATGTCTTACCCTACTCGGAGGGGGGGGGGTATTTTTTTTTAATAAATGTATAAATGTATTTCTGCTTCAATGCTAAAGCTCCTCCTTGGAATGTTTACAAGATTTTATTTATAAATAATACCAACGAGATTAGAAAAATGCGTAATGCCGTTCCTAAAAGGTCGCCGCTTGGAGCAATTCTCTTTAACATTTTTATTGCAGATCCAGTATTAATTGATAATTTTTATAACATTCATAGTTGGGATGGTTACCGCGCCATAATCTAGACGCTTGGTAACATCCATACTTGATAAATCAATAACGGATTATTGCTTAATGATTCGAAGTCCTACTGTGTAATTTTTTGCGTCTAAAGGTACGGCTGGTTCACCAAGCATTGGAGAACCGCAAGAGTGTACCTGCATGTTTCTTCCGTATTCCTTTATCCTGCAAACCAACCTTTCAATCCACCTTAAACCATATACCAAATCATATATTCCCAATCTGGTGTCTGGTACTGTTGACATATATTCTCATTCTGGTGTCCACCAAATCAAATGCAGCTAATGCGACAGCTATTATTGTATTTAGGTTTGAACTTTCGTAATTTCGCCACCAGATGTAAAGAAGACAATGCTGGACCTTCTGGACATAGACGCTCCACCCGAACCGACGTTATATCCATTGTTCACCGATCCAATGGCCCTTTCAAGAAATCTTCAAGGCCAAACGTGCATCACGTAACGAACTCTTCAACGTCCAAACATTATTCAACGTACACTTCATACCGACACCCAATGCCGACTTGGTTTAACGGTTTCCTTTTAGCACCATTCTCGTTTTATTATTTTTTGTATTATTTTCTCATTCTCTCTTTTGCTCTCTGTATTATTTTATTTAAATTCCTGTAATTTAATCTTATATTCTTATTTTACTGATATTTTCATCATCTGTTGTTGTTTTTATTTTTTTATTCGCCCATCGCGTCTACCAATCATGATCGTGTTCACGCCAATCAAAACTATTTTACCAACATATTCTATAATTTCAATAATTATAATAACACACATTGCCTTTATCTTGTACACAACCAATCAGTGACTGTTTATACCATCACAATGGTAAAATCCTTCATTCCCGGCGACGAACCTTTCTTAATGTCATCACTGGAGTCGAAACTGCGTCCTTCCGGTACGGATTTTAATTTTGGAAACGAGAAATAGTTGCAGGGACCTAGGTCTGGAGAGTAGGGAGGCTGGGGAGGACATTCATCTGATTTTTTGCACAAAACTGGCGATTTAACAAGGCTTAGAAGCAGGCGCATTGTCATGATGAAGGAACCATGGAGTTGACTTGCCACAACAGTGGTCTCTTTTTGCGATTCCGTGAATGTTTTCCTTAGTTTTACGCAAAATTTCGCGTTGCATCATTACTCTCGTAAATCGGCCATTGCAAAAATCGCTACGAACACTGAAACACGTTGCGCTCAAATGGCAATAACTCCGAAACTAAACAACATGTAAAAAGTTGTAAATAGTTCATTAGGCGGAAGGATATGAGAATTACAGTGCTGGGAACCGCTCGTCGCTACTACGATCCGTTGACACGTAATAAAAAGTTCAGTTATTTTCTGAACAGACCTCTTATGCTGCCTCTTCATACGTATCATTGATATCGGCACGAACAAAAGACAAAACTGGTCTGAATTTTGTGTGATTTTCTTCCCGCTGTGTACTGCAAGGCTTCCATCAACTTCATCAAAAATTCCCCTACATATAGTTTAAGGAAATTTATTCTTGAGACATTTCTTTCAAAGTTATGCCTTCCAGGAGTAGATTACAGTGTTAAAAATAGTATCGAATTATGTAACACCGTTGAGAACACATATATCTCTAAGGATGATAGACTGGTGTCCTTTGACATTGAAAATTTGTTTCCTAGCATACCTTTGAAAGAAACCTTAGCATTTTTAGAAGATGTATTATACGAAAACGATGTACCATTAGGTTTGGTAAGAGATATTATGTTAGTAATGAATTGCATTGTGTTTAATAATGTATTTATTTTTAATGGACATTTCTACAAAATGTTAAATGGCACGCCGATGGGTAGTAGCGTTAGCCCCTTTTTGGCTAATCTTTATATTAGAAAATTAGAAAATTTGGCTGTCACCTCGTTTAACTACTTCCCATCGGAGTGGCATAGATATGTCGACGATATTTTTTGTATATTTAACACAATCAAGATGGGCATTAAGGAGTTTTTAGCTGCCTTAAATACGCTTTGCCCGCATATCAAGTTCACGCTAGAAGAAGAAGATAGTAAGCTGCCTTTTTTAGATCTCTTAATCATTAGGTCGGGAAACAAGTTGAATTTTGAAGTATATAGGAAACAAAACTTCACCCCTGCATACATCAGAGCAGATTCCAATCATTGTGTTTCGCACAAACTTGCAGCGTTTCATCATCAGATCAGAAGGGCGTTATTGTTACCCCTGAATGATGCCGCAAGGAATAAAGAATTGGACCTAATAAAATCATTCGCAGAATTTAATGGATATAATACAAATATAGTGGATAGAATAGCAGATAAGATCGTCAGACATATAAAGATCAATGAAATAACAACGTTGACAGGGAAAAGAAATGAAGAATACAAAAATGTGTTAGTCCTTCCCTACAACAACTCACTAAACAAAGGGATCAAGATTATTTGTAGTAAGTTTGGTTGTAAAGTGGTTTATAGGAGCAATATTACATTAAAAAGAAAACTAAGTATAATAAAAGATAAGATCCCAGCGGAAGATTGCCCCGGAGTATATAAGTTTAAGTGTGAAACGTGTGACATGTTTTATTTGGGAAGCTCGCAAAGAGGAGTGGGAATACGGATGAAGGAACATATTTCTTATGTAAAGAATGCTAGGTTAGGGGTATCATCTTTTGCGGACCATATCATTAATGAAAAACATAATTATTCTACAGATTTGTTTGAAGTTATTCATAGATGTAGAGATGTTAAAATGTTATACTTCCTTGAATCGATTGAAATTGTAAAAAACAAAGCAACCAAGAAAACCCTGAATAGTGATGATGGCCCCATGCCAGTGGCAGAATGGCTCCCTTTAGCAAAATTTTTTACAAATTAATTTACTAGTATTGTTTCCTGTAAGAGTTGCCCACTTAGCTCTTATAACCGGACTATGTTTTTATCCGGTGTTGGGGGGGAGAGAGAGAGAGGGGGGGGAGGAGAGGGGTGTTATTTTGTTTTTTATAGGGCTAAGCTAAGAAGGTAGTTTGTATTGGTTGCTTTCTTTTGATTGTCTCGTTTTATTTGTAATATTTGTTGTATAATTTTTTGATTGGTTCTTATATATTATAAATACTCGGCTTCTCTTGTTGTTCTTTACTCACTGATGAAGGAAACTTCGTTTCCGAAATGTACATCTGAGTCATTAAAGTTTATTATGTGGAATAGTGGTTTTGGAGTTATTTTTCTTTCTATAGTTGTGTCCACAGTTTTTGGCTTGATTCCATTTTACCTTCAGAAGACTTTGGCAGCGTACCAGGGTTCACCTCCTCAAGACGAAGTACAACAGGCTATCCCGCAAGGTAAGTGTGCAGATTAAGGATTTAAGGAATCAAAGATGGAACGACAAAATCAAGAGTCTGTCCGTCCAGGATAACTCTCTCTGGAGTATGGTCAGGGCCCTTAAAAGCAACCGGACTATTGTTTTCCCTCTGCTTACAGAGGGTGGCGATTTTGTTAGCAATGACCAGGACATAGCACAAATTATCGCCGATTCACTGAAGAGCCAATTCTCTACGCCCAAAGAGGATAGTCTGGTCAATATTACTCGTAAGGTCAAAGACGTGCGTGACAAGTATGACCACAGCCAACTAGCTCTTGCCTCTCCTGATGTCATTGGCAACTCTGAGATATTGAACATCATAAAGCGCCTGAAAAGCAAAAACGCAGCCCGCATCGACACCATTACCAACAGTGCTCTCAAGAATTTGCCTTCCAGTGTTATCTGCATGATAACCAAGATCATGAATGACTGCTGGCTTAGCGGCCCTTTTCCTAGTGCCTGGAAGGACTGAGTCATCATAACCATTCCTAAACCTGGACTGGATACTGCTCTTCCCAGAAGTTATAGGCCCATTAGCTTGTTGCCCATGCTTTCCAAGGTATTTGAGCGAACTATACTCAAGAGGTTCAACAACTACTGCGAGGCAAACAACCCCATTCGTAGTGAACAATTTGGCTTCCGTCCAGGCCACTCTTATCAGCTTCAGTTATGGAGACTTGTTGCTGATTAAAACGGTCCTCTCAAACTTTCTATGTTTGGTGGGCGCGTTTTCCTTGAAGTCCAAAAGGCCTTTGACCAGGTCTGGCATGACTTACTCGTTTACAAAGTAATTAGCTATGAGTTCTCAACGATCTAATTGCTCTGGTTCGCTCCTTCCTGTCAAAGAGAACTTTTTCATGTTAAAGTTTGGGACTCATTGTCTGAACCCTGCGACGTTAATGCTGGTGTATCTCAAGGCTCTGTCTTGGGGCCAGCCTTATTCAACTTTTTTATCCATGACTTATAGCTTTACTTGTTTGCTGACGACGGGTCTATTATGACCTGGGCAAGAAACCCATATCTTCACTCAACTCCAAAAAGCTTTACACCAGTGCGAGAGCTGGTTCACTAAGTGGTGATTAAATCTGAACGTCAAAATGTGAAAAGTCATGTTTATCACTCGCAAACGCAGAAACTCTCCAAAGCCCCTCTTCTTATTTGGCAAGAAACTTCAGTAAAAAGCTATAAATATCTTGGTGTCATAATCGACTCCAAACTAAACTGGAACGACCAAGTCTAATACTCGCTCAACAAAGCAAAGAAAGGGAAGTTCAATTTGATCGCACTTCTGTGGCGAAACAACGCTCTTGGTGTGGATAACAAACTCTTGATGTACAACGTTGTGATTCGTACTATTTTACTCCATGGAATGCCTGCTTGGGCTTCTGTTTGCAAATCTAGGTGGAAGGATCTCTAGACCTTCCAAAATGTTGCTCTCCGATCCATTGCCCAACTAGACAGAAGAGTTGCCAACAACCACTCTATCTATAACGATTTGGGGATGACCCACATAGGCAACTTTGTCCAGACACTTAAAAGAACATGCTACCCAAGATGGAACATAATGAAAGTGCTCTGGTTTCTGGTATTCTGGACCATCCGCTCGTTGTTAAGGGTTCCCTGAGGTTTCGAAGACCCCCGCCCTATCCTGGACGTCTGCTTTGATGACATTAACAAGGCCGTCTTCCCCAACTGCTGGATCTTTTAGATCCTGATGATTTTTAGGTTCTCTATTCGTCAATCTACAATCTGACTCTCGTCCCTTCTGGGGACTTCTTCTCTGGAGGAATAAAGAGGTTCATCAGGCTTCTCGCACAGTTCAGTGTAACTTCTCTGGTTTACTCTTTGGGCGAGCGTGCAAAGTGAGCTTGGCTCCTGGACCACTCGCATCTTTCTTTTCTCTTCACTGTTCGATCGTCGATTGTCGATCTGAGTGATTGTCTTACTGTACAACTTCCGCCTTTCGGCTCATGTGCTCTGTAATCCGTTGATTGACGACTACAAGGTAGTCGAAATGCGCATACGGCTTAATAACTTGTTGTGGACAAGAGGTTGGTTTTTCTCCTTTAGTATTACGATTATCCAGTTTCTCGATTTGGTTATTTATAGTGACAGAGAATGAAATTATTTGTCTTTTCGTCAAGGCGCGGGCGGAGGGAACACTTTTTAATTCACGCTATTTTTTAATTAATACTTTGTTCTGTGGATGAGGAGCTTAACGTAACGGAGTTAATGGTTTTTAGTAAACCAGTATAACACAACGAATTGCGGCCTTTTCCATTTGAGCGATCCTCATAGACTTGGTGTCACGGAATATTAATTTTGTTAATAATTCCGATGACAAAGATGCTCGTTTTCGTTCGAGAATAGTCTACAATTCCGGGCGAAAACGGAGGCGACGTCATCAGCGTCGTTTGGAGCATCTTCTCGCAAGAGCCAATCGGGGAGGAGCAAGGCTCTCGAGTGCGGGCTCGAAGGGAGAGCAGAGACGGGGAGACAGAAGGAAATTGGCGACGACCGAGGGAGGTTGTAGGGAAAAGAATCTCCTGGCCACGAACGTTACGAGGCATCGGAACGGCTTAATGAACGATTCGCCGAAGGAGAGGGTTCGTCCTCAAGCCTCTGCAACGGAGACGGCTACGGAGTCGGCGTGTGCTTCGTTGTGTGTTACCCTGCCGTGCGGAGAAGCTCCGTGGGCGGAGATTTATTCCGACGCAGAAGTCGAGAGCTCGCAACGTGAAAGGTGCACGTCACCGGTGTTCGGCTTGCTTCCCCGTACACCGAGTGTTTCAGCAGCCGACAGCGGATTCGGCTTGGTGAGTGTGGCTTTTACCGTAGGCGGTGCAGCCGTATTAGTTAAGAGAACCTTCCCGGAGTTAAGTCGCCGTGACGTAAATGTGTGCACTCAGGTCTGTGGGCTTTGGCCCTGCGGCATGCGAGCTTATTTCAAGAATGATTTTGGCTTCGTAATAATTAAGCCCAAGTGAAGTGCCTGCTACCTCACGTAGAAATGTTATCCTTGAGCTAAATCATGCAATAGCCCGTTATGCCTGTCTTAAGTTACTAATGTTAATGTTTCAGCAATTTGTTCTGTCATTAATATCCATGTTCTTTATCGCAGGTCTTTTGTGACTTGGAATTTCCGAACTGGGAAAAAAAAAGAACTCTGCTTATTGTGTATGTAGTGACTATATTAGATTGTAATTCTAATGTTAATGGACTCCCCCTGACTATAGAACTTTTACCTATAGTGACTTTTACGACGAAATTTATTTAACTAATTCTAGCCCTCGCAATTGGAACTTTTAGTACGCGAGTGCGCCGTTTTGTGCTATCGTATGCTATTGTGTTGCAGCGAAATTTATGTAAATGATCATTATAAATTACTGTAACTGTTTCAGTTGATTTCTGCTAGACGTAATTTGTTTAAGCCTTTTTATATCTTGTTATTTACTATTTGCTTAAAACGTTTAAGCTGGAGGTTGGTGTCCTTTTAAGTGTTTTAGAGACCGACCCAGCTAAGTTGCTATTTCTATATTGACCTATATCATTTGTCTAGTGTTAAGCATTTCAAGATTTGATTAGCAAGCTAATTGTTCTACTACTTTGCCTACTCGGGTGGCCAAAGCGGGTAGGTGTCGGGAGTTCGCTTCCGACCAGCGAAAGCTGTGGGCCAAGTTCATGTTGCCTCGTTAGAGGTGTTTTTTTATGTTGGGTGTAGCATTATGCCACCTGAAGATCTTTTCAGATCTTATAAACCTGTGGAGGCAATACCATCTGCCCCGCCACTGCAAAAGTGGCAGTCTAAGCTGCCTGCCCGGGTGGCCAACCGGGTATGTTGCCGCGCTGGAAACGAATAACCGCGGGTTCGAATCCAGCTGCTGGCCAGCGTAAGCTGTGAGGCCATTTTCCCAGACTTGCTCTGAGGTTTGAATGTCAGTGGCAGTCTAAGCTACTTAGCAAGCTAATTGGTTCACTTGCCTACTCG
>JAHWFO010022513.1:664656-704708 GCA_023313115.1 Rhysida immarginata
TTATTTTTAAGATATTGCAAAATTTAATTTAATTTTTTGAGATTGTTCTGTTTACATCCAAGTGTAATTATCCCGGGCAACGCCGGGTACCTTTGCTAGTCTATCTATATATATAAAGAAGGATGTTTGTGGGTCTGTGGGTGGGTCTGTGTGTACGTTTTTTATACAAATCTACAGTTTTATTCCGATCTTGATAAAATTTCGCATACAAGACCTTCAAAGCATGAGGAAGGTCACTGTCTACCTCAGATTTCGGAAAAATAATAAATATCGATAAAAAATCGATATTCATGGTTATGGCAAGGCATATTAATGAGAAATATCTCATGACCAACAATGCAAGGCAAAGTTTGTACAACAATAGGTATCAACAATAGTATCAGCACGGAATTCACACTGCATGAACCAACAATATATATCTTATGACCAACAATGCAAGGCAAAGTTTGTGCAACAATAGGCTCATTGTGTTCGCATCAAAAATGGTATCAACGCGCAATTCACCAATAACAATGAGCACAAAATGATGATGCAATGATAACGCAATCCTTTCCAAGAATTATAACAATGAACATAAAATGATGATGCAAAATGGATAAGAATGTTAAATTTGTAACAATGCATAGAAATCCTGTTATTCAGGCTTTTCTTGGAAAAGAGAATTCTTAGTAATTAACAATTTCTTGAAAATCTTTAAAAATGGAGATAATGAGTTACCAGACTATTAAAAAAGAGTGAAAGACGATAGAGGAAGCACTCCTTTAGCTTCGTGCTGTATTGAGCAAATGGTAAGCAAGTAAATAGAAGAATCGGCGACCGCTAGACTACACAAAGTGATAAATGGCCCATTTTTGCTTCAAGATATCGAAAGAAGAAAAGAAATTGCAACAACATCAAGTGTACATCTAAAGTAAGATTACGTGAGTAAGAAATTATTTAGACTAGAAGGCATCCTTGGAAAGGTCCATCCATTGTGAGCTTTTAAATTTTTTTTCGGTAAATCAAGTCCCGGTATATCACCTAGAATGGATCTTTTCAGTGAAGAGGTAAATTCCTGTCATTCGGATTTTTCTTAGTATGGATAGTCCCTTCGCTCTAAATTGTAGTGATTGAGTTATTATTTAGCCAGTTTGGAAGTTTAATTTAGCTTTTTGAGGTTGCTCTGTTTACCAACAAGCGTAATTATCCCGGGCAACGCCGGGTCCTCTGTTAGTAAATAATAAAACTTGAAACAACTTGCTATCGGAATAAAGTAGCTGCTCGATAACTATTTGAATGTAGATGTTTTCACTAAGTGTTCCCAACTTTGAAGCTCGTTAATTAAAAAATTGTCCTACAGGAAAATGGAAACCACACCACAGAGCTTCATATTGAATATAGCCAATTGGAACCACAAAGATGGTTAGCTCAGGTTACACATGGTTGAATTCCAGAGAAGAGAGTATCTGGGACTTTGAAGGAAAAGCCAACTTATTCCACACATTTTATCACCATGTGTTTGTAAGCACACATCTTATCTTTGGTGTTTTTTACTTTTCAACAGAAAAGGGATAAATCGTCTGAGTAAAAGAACGTGTCCATCTCGACGTAAAAGAAAGAAAAGAAAACAAAGTTCATTATGCTTGATTGCAGTGATGAACAGGAAAATTCTATGTGGAAGTCATAATAAATGGTGGGCTATGATGAGACTGAGGTGGCGGGTTGTAGTTCGTTTCCCATGGCAGGCTGGCAGTGAAGTGGTGGATATTCTTCTGTGCAGCTTAGTTTTATTAAATTTTACCAACAATACCTTGTCTCATGGCTAGCACGTGTTAACAAAAGGATATGCTGTGTCATGCTGCATGCTGATGTAAATTATCAAGACAGTAACAAAACTTCGTATAACAATGTTTTACCTATATATAATTGTTTGCTGAAAATAAGTTTATAACTTTAAGCTTTTTAGAATAAAATATTTTAGAATTAATTTGATTATTTCACAAGAATTAGCGAATTATTTTCCCTCTATTTAGAAGTAAACATAATGTGAGGATAAAAAAAAACTAAAAATAAAATCTCAAAATATTTTATCATGAATTTAATCAAAAATTTTTTTTCATCATAATATAAACCGCTATAGTAAAGATGCAACGTTTCCATCGCAGAGTCACACATCAGGCAACACCATGGATGAAGGAAAAGTATTTCTTCATCTATGCCAACACACATCAGAGGATTATGCGTGCATGAACATCTGTCTTAACGAAAAGCTTAAAAATATGGATGAAGAAATACTGTAACGCAGTATTTCTTTATCCATGCTATAACGCAGCAGGAATCGCGCATTTCGAATATGTATTCGCCTCTGTTGTAGCTGAAAAGCGCGGGCGCTTTTCCCTTCTGGAGCATACGCGCGCTCTTTCCCTCCCCTCTCGTGAAAAGAGTCCATTAAATCCACTGTTTTTTAATGTTGTAAAGTGGATTCAAAATAACAAATTAATTGTTAATAACAAAAAAAATAACATACTATGTAATTCCAAACACCACATAAAGAATATTTGAAATTTATTGTTAAAAATTGGTTATGCATGACAGCTTGTGTAAAAACATGAATATAAGGACTTCGTTTTGGAAGTCCAAAAATTTGCTTTGTTTTAAATAATGCTGACTTCAAGACGAAAGAAGCCATTCTGCTTAATAGCTTTTCAGCCAAGATTACAAAGAAGCTAATTTTAAAATCATCTCCTCTCTTCTTAGTTGAGTTATGTCCAAATAATAAAGTAAAATAATATTGCCAGGCAATTTTCATGTGCATTTTATTCTTGAATTTGCGAGTCAGTTTTTGCTTTATAAACTGTAAGAATAAATTATCTGCAATGGTAGCTTTTCCATTATTTTTAGAAAACAGGGATACTATTTTCATAATGCAGAGTACAGTCGATTAACAAACAGCTCAAACACCGTATTGAAGTTTCTCCCGCCTGATAGTGTTTTATACCTTCATATTACAAGAGCAGTTACAAAAAATGCAAAATGTTGTGACCTATTGGAAAAAATTCGTTTTGAAAAAAATTGCAATTTTTGTCTTTATGGCCTAACAATTTTATATAATTTAAATGATGCCTTAAACTGATTGATACATTCACGCACTCACAAAGAGCGGCTATTTTTATTTCTATGTCTATATTTTATCTAAACGCTCATTAAGGACATTGCTGGCTGTATGATTGGAGTAGATCTTTGTTAGGAGCCGAATGAAGCGTCCTTGTTATGCGACAACTACCCGTCTGTGTCACTTTTGTATTAGACCTCTTGAGATGCGAATCTAACAAGCGGAGGAACGTGCGCGCGACTCCCCTATCTCCCGCTGATCGATCCCTCGAGGCGTGCATTGACATTATGCAGATGGGCGGTTGACAATCCGGCAAAAGCGTATGTCTGCCAGCGACGCGTGCTTGCCGGTGCCACTACGCCTCATTACATATGCATAATGAGCTGACTGTTGTATTATCGTGGAGGGAGAAGAATGAACAAATGTTGTTTGAATTATAGGCTCAGGGGCGTCCTTTAGCAGATGATATTTATCAATTGCAGTCAATCAAAATTGAAGATACCCTCCTTTTTAAGCCCCTTTCCGTTCTCGCCCCTACTCTGACCCACTAACAAGCTGGGAATAGATTTCTCGAGAGCAGGAACCCACGATCAACCTACGGCCCTCCTCTGCGTCTTTGTGAGTCAATAATAAGGGGAAATCATTGGTATCAAATCTTCTTGCACATGCAAAAACGGCAAGGGCTGTTTACATAATACTCTTCTCCGCTTCACACTTCCCTACGGTTTCTTTGTCTATTTTCTTGTTTCTCAAGCTAGCCAATCCTGATATTAATAGAGATAGATGCGGAAGTAAGCGGTGGCCATTAATTTTCAAACTATATTTCTATAATAAAAGGAGCTAACAGAGAGTATTTTTTCTATCTCCATTGAAAATCTTAGATTACAAAAGATACGAATCGTTAGTTGAAATATTGTAAGTTTTGAGTAAATTTACAGAAATAACATGCCGTAAAACTTCACTTTTAGAGAGAGAAATTTTAAACACGATTATAAGACCAAATATCTTGTTTAATCATGATGGTGATGTATTTAAGTGTCTGTCACGATTTCTTCACATGAAATTTGACTGTTATCTTCAAAAGCCCTAGTGGTCTTTTCGATTTCTTTTGTTTTAATTCTCTCTCCTTCAATCGGTCTATTTTTTCATAACTGATTTTTAACTCTCTCTCACTTGGTCATTCCCTTTCTCTAAAGTCCTTGGGATATCTGTATAGTTCCTGGTCCTTTTTCGCTTTTCTCTCTCCACTTTATTTAAGAATTTTAAATTTAGACCTGGGCCATTTAATATATTGCTTTTAAGTAAAAGAAGATGAGCGTATTTGCTGTAAAATTCAGGGGAATTGTACAAAGGATTTAAGGAAACGTAGATAACAATGTTTTTAAGTATACAACCAATCAAAGCGATTCCACGATAGAGAAAGGATTATTTAAGGATTATATATTAATTCCAGTTATATATTTATATATTCATCTCAGAAATATTCATTTAATTTTATTACAAGTTTGTTCATAAGGAAAATACGAGGGTTGTTCAAAAAAGTTTGCCTCCTGATCCGTAACTTTTTTATTTGTTAACCGATTTTCAAAATTCTATTTGTATCTGATACTTACATTTGTCCTTTATGTAATGCACTATTCACTTTTCTACGTAGTCCCCGTGCCTTTCCACGCATTGCGCCAACGCGTGAAAGTCGGGTGAACTCGTCGGACAGGAATTCCGGGGATGTTGTGGATTAGAGGATTGAATGGCATCTTTCACCTCGTTGTCAGAACGCAACTCATGTCCCTTAAGGTCCTCTTTCTTCTTTGAGAAGTGGTTAAAGTCGCATAGTACAAAGTCTTTCATTTTTGTACTACAGTTTTTCATCTTGGAACTATATGCGTTGCAACGCCTCTGGTGTGTGGCGATCGTGTGCGGGCGGGCGTTATCGTGCTGCAGAAAAGGGTCTAAAGCTGCCATTCAATCCTCGTGTCGACAACAACCCCGGAAGTCCTCTCCGACGAGTTCACCTGACTAATCACGTGTTGGCGCAATGCGTGGATAGGGATGGGGACTATCTCGAAAAGTGAATAGCGCATTACATAGAGGACAAATGTAGGTATCAGATACAAAAAGAATTTTAAAAATAGGTTAACAAATAAAAGAGTTACGGATCAAGAAGCAAATATTCTTGAAAAACCGTCGTATACCAAATTGTAATGTGTGGCGCAGTGGAAATTTTAAAATGTGACAGAATTGATATAGTATGATGAAGAGCGACAGTGAAATTAAGAAATATAAATTTTCCAAAAAATAAGTGTATTATTCCAATTTACGATTCGCTTGTTTTATACTTAAAATTTAAAACGCACACAACATTATCTCAGTCGGGTCGATGGAAGAAGAGAAATCTTTCTACCCGTTCGGAGGGAAGAGAGCACAGGAAATTCTGAATGCATGCACGTTCCAGTTGTAGAATTGTCGAACAGAAGAGAATTGCCGACTGGGGTTCGTTAACGCTTTAGGATATGTCAACTATTCCAATTCTATAAAATCGGAATTGCATGCTATAGTTTTGCATATCCAATGAGGTCATTTACGATGTAATAAGCTTCGTTTTCGCATCACTATTATTTGTACATCATGTATGCTTTGTGTTAAGATTACTTTAATTTTTGTTCAAAGCCACGAAGAAACACGGCACACATTTAATGAATCTTAGAGAGTTAGCTTATAAAGCCTTATAAAAACTAACTGCTAAGCTCTATTAAACGTGTGCCGTTTTTCATCATGACTTTGAACAAAATTTAAAATTCATTTGCCAAAGAAAAATTTCAGTAAGCTTCTTTTGACCAATAGGATATGGTAATGTTATTGATATACTCTAGGAAAACTGTTGATTCCGATTTAAATAGGGTGAAGGAAGTAGTTATAAGTGGTTCGTCTACACGAACCAGAGACGTAGTGACGGTTTGAAATAGCTTAAAAGGACATTTAATAGCACCTAGAAAAGAGATCATTCAATCAGACTGACGTCAGCGCGATTTTACGGTGCCTGCAGCTGGCAAGCGTTAGTGTACGAAGGACCAGCTTTACAGCTCTTGTTCACCTTCTTTCTCTTCTTTTTTCATGGTCGGATCCAGAAATAGAGGGACATTGCAACTTGAAAAAAAAGCAATACATTAATGCAGGATTTATAATTTTCAATGTATATGTAATATGAATGATATGAACTAAACTATGGCGTAGGTTGACCTTATCGGAAATCTATCCTTGCTTTATTGCTTGCACGATATCCAGTGTAAGGATACATCCCAAATCCTCATGAAACAAACTTATAATTATTAGGCATTGCGATAAACATCATCCAATTTATTAACTTAGAAGTTACGACGGGCTATCGTCGAATATATTAAGTTCATTTATCTGTGAAACTTTATCAAGCGCACATAAGGGTCAAGATCACGTGTTGGCGACTTTGAGCAGAGATGTTTGAACTATGCTTGAAAAATACTTATCTAGTTTTAGTAAACTGTTGGAAAGAGAAAGTAAGGGCACTCGCAATGATCCGCTATTTTTTCCAGAAATCCTTCATACAGACATCTTTTCATGGACTAATAAAGGTGAAATTATGCAATAGCATTGCCAGATCCGCAAGAATTATTTTCTCTTATATTTCAATTTTGCCCGATCTAGGAACGATGTGAATTAAAACTCAAGATTTTTTTTCCATAACTTAAAAATCAAGGGAATTGGTATATAACTGATTCAAACGTGAAACTGGAATTGTAATTGATTGAGAGGATGAAAAGATGAAAATGGATGAAAAAGAGGCAAACACAAATACCCATGCCCCCAGCAAGGTTCGAACCCGTGACTAGCTGGTTTCGAGAGCAGAAAGACCATCACGTTAACGCTTTCGGCCACTGAGCCGGACTTAAAAATCATTAATAAATTATTATAAAAATTACTCGTTGTTTTTTTTTTTTTTACTTATGTATTTTTTTTCGATAAAAAAGAATTGAACTTTTTTTACTAAAACTAGTTCATTCCCGTTTAGCAAAATAAATACCTTTATTATTTGAATTTACCCAAAATCCACATACTATGAAATTGTTATTGCAAAGTTCGTGTATTCAAATATTGAGAATAATTAGAAATTGAATATCATAATTCTGGAAAATACAGTCTTGCCCAGAAAATGTAAAGTTCCCCGAATGGTCCCAATTACTACTCGCACCAAGTCCCCTCCCCCAAGCTGCCATTGATTATAGAAATTTTTATTAAGTTTCAATAACATATGGAAGTGTATAAAAATTTGGAAGAATAACTCTTCTATCATACTGAACTGAAAAATCTTTTATAACATTTTTATTCACTAAATCTTTTGTTTTTACAACTCTTATAATTTATTATAGTCGAGTTGTATTTTCTCACGCTGTGAAAAATTTTCTATTAATTTGATTATTGATTCTCCATTTAATTTTTCTAAACTTTGATGATTTAATGTAAATCCTTTTATATATATTTTATAATTAATATAATTTTTTGCATATTTTTATTTTTTTTCTATTATTATATTCGTCACTTGTTCATACTAATAGCTTTTAGGACCTATTGGTGACCATTCTTAAATATATAGATCTTTTACTTTAGATTCATCAATCCATTCTCCTAACATATAACCTGATTTACAGTATTTGTACCATCATCTCTATATACTATAGAATCGGTGGAAAATAATATGAATACAAACATATATGTGGCAGCATTTACTACATCTAATGCAAGACTAAGAAAGTACGATCTGTATTTTATCTAATTCGTCTAACATATCGTACACTCTTCATCTTGTGTTAGATGTAGTAAATGCTACCACAAATATGTTTGTATATTTATTATTTTTCACATAGTAATCTTTAAAGTTATATGTCATTTGAACCATTTCTTCTTTGATAAACTTCAAATTTATGTTATCTAATCTGTCATCTAATAATATCTCGTAAAATTGTTGTAGATCAGTTACACAGTCGGTTTTCCTCATGTTTTGTCTTTGACCGGATTTCCCCCATAAACAGTTTAAACATACGAGGGGCGATTTATAAATAAGATCTCCAGGGCTGTAACTTTTTTATTTGTTAACTGATTTTCAAAATTCTTTTTGTATCTTATACTCACATTTGTTCTCTATGTAATGCACTATTCACTTTTCTACGTAGTCCCCGTGCCTTTCCAAGCATTGCGCCAACGCGTGACTAGTTGGATGAACCCGTCGGAGAGGAATTCTGGGGATGTTGTGGACTAGAGGATTGAATGGCATCTTTCACCTCGTTCTGAGAACGCAACTCATGTCCCTTAAGGTCCTCTTTCTTCTTTGAGAAGTGGTGAAAGTCGCATATTACAAGGTCTTTCATTTTTGTACTACAGTTTTTCATCTTTGGTGTGTGGTGACTCATGTGCGGGCGGACGTTATCGTTCTCCAGAAGAGGGTCCAAAGCTGCCATTCAATCCTGGTGTCGACAACAACTCCGGAATTCCTCTCCGACGGGTTCATCCAACTAGTCACGCGTTGGCGCAATGCGTGGAAAGGGATGGGGACTATGTCGAAAAGTGAATAGTGCATTACATATAGGACAAATGTGAATATTAGATACAAAAAAAATTTTGAAAATCGGTTAACAAATAAAGAAGTTACAGCTATGGAGACCTTAGTTATCAATCACCCCTCGTATTCATGTAATTAGTGGAGAGAATTCTAAGAAAGATTTTTAAAACTAACGATGATTTAGACAAAAATGTTATTGATGAACCATAACTTTTATTTTGTAACATATTGATGAACATTAAGAAAAAGACCAATATAATTTAAAAATTATTGGTGGTTTAAACAAAGCCAATGCTGATATTATGAAAAGCATAGATGAGAAAGATGAAAATATGTTGTAAATTATTGATGAAAAACAGAAAAATGTCATAGAATCTATCAATGCATTAAATAAATATATAATGGATCTTAAGAAAAAAAACACACTATTAATACAAATACAGATAAATTTAAAAAATCCGTTGAACAAAAGATAAAGAGATTAAAGAATATATAAGTTGATTTAAGTATAGATGGCAGCGCCGACGCTTTATGTATCTGAGGTTATGACGGTATGGTCGAAATGAGGAAAAAATCTCGGCAATGCTAAGAATACTGTATAAGATAATGCATGTAAATTTTTCAGTTCCATAGTGTTCGAACAACAATGTTAAAACAAAAATCTTAAGTTTCATGGATTTCCTACAGATCGAAAAATTCAGTGAGGTTAAATGAGATGTCGTAGCCTAGCCCAATATTTAGCATCGTCACCTTCGTAGATCGTAATTCATTATAAAATTTGCTCACTGTTAGTCAATACTTGTTTATTTCCGTCAGTTTTCGCTCCTACTAACGGATGCTTTTCTTTCGAGTCTTTAACTTTCATCTTCGCTAAAAATTTTGTAAATAAACTAGAACAAAATTCATAAACTATAGGGACTACCATCTGGTGGATAGATTTGGCTTTTAAATCAACCTATAGATCAAATAAGAAATCAAGGCCTTATTATCCCTCAAAATTTGAATTATTTTCATGCTAAAAACAAAAGAGCAATTAATTTGATGATCCACATGAAGATCATTCTGCTTCCAATAAGAAATACGTTAATCAAAGAGAAGAAAGTTCAAAAAATATGTTGATAAAAAAGAGAGGGAAATAAAAGAATCTCTAGAATAAATATAGACAAATCAACTGATGAAAAAATTAAACGATATGAGATGAAATTGATGATGTTAAAATGATGTGAGATTAAATTGATATTAAGACAATACAAGAAGATATTTTAAACTTTACGATGAGATGAAATCGATACAAGATAATATTTCAAACACGGATGGTAATTTTAAAAAAACTTCTAGATGATTTGGAAATAATACACGATCAAATTGAAGAGTGCATAAGTAAATCATCGTTAGAAGTTGAAATATCAAAATTAAAGGAACAAATAAATAAAATGGATAAATTAATAGCTAATTATAATAGTGATTAAAAACAGTGTAAGAAAAGTACAGAAAACGGTCAGATTACTATAATAAAAAATATTAAACAGACATAAAATAATATTTTATAAATAGAAAAATAATACCTGAATAAAAAGAAATACAAGTACAGAAGATCTTATAATTATTTTCAAAATTGTGATATTGTGTTAACAACTATGTAATTTTTATGTTTGGTAAGTGGATTATCAGCATTCACTTTTGCTCTTTTAGCAGTAATCTCTTAAAGTGTCGGCATAGTAGAAGTGTTAAGAAAAATGAAAATTTAAAGAAAAAGTTCAGGAATTTAAAATGGCTGCAAAGTTTTATCGTGATTTTGAAATAAGCTAAAGAAATGGACAAAGATGAAGTTCTTCAGAAAGAAAAAGAGATTTTTAATGACTCAGAATTTTTTCCGTGAGAAAAGTATTTAAGACAAATGAAATTAAATAGATATAAGGAGTCGTAATATTTTATATCTAAATGACGGCTATTCCATTTCAAAGCAAATCTATTGTGTAAAGGAGAACAGAAAATAGGGTAATACAAATAATACATTAGTTCAAAGCAATAATGGTAGATCTCAAATTCGAGCAATTTTTTCGAGTTGTGGGAGTAAAAATTCTGTTTTTATTTCTAAACAAGAAGTCGGTGTTTTTTTTTGGAAACTAACACAACTCGGTAAAGGATTGTGAAGGATCTTTTTGGTGACTTAGCTGGGAATGCTGTTGATTTCGCAGAAGAGTGAGATGATTATATTGTTGAAGGTGTGATGTTCAAGTGTTTCTTCCATCACATTTCTTGTTTTTTCCCCTTTTGATATTATTTGACTTTCAGCCAGTAAAGCTATATTGGACCATTTAAATTATTTCTTTTTCATTAATTATCCTTTTTTATACATTTATAAAAACGTTATTATCATTATTATTATCATTTTTAATATTATTATTATTACTTAGCTGGCCCGGGCTGTTTTTTTTTGTTATTAATATTGTAATATTAACCAAACATTTAAAATTTGTGTCTCATTTAATTTGATCATTGCAACTCCATATCTTAATTGATTGATTATTTTTTTGAATTGAATTTATTACAATATAGCAATCCTATTTCTCTTTTACTTTTCTGGCTGTTTGTCAATTTAAACTTATTTGAGAGTTTTCTGCTTTGGGCAGAATTTAGGATAATAAAGTAAATATATAATTTAGTGCATACACTTTAACTATTGAATATATATTGGGGATCCCTATTCGTTTTTCACCACTCTATTATACCGTTCTGATTATGATTACTCATGTAGAATTGTAATCATCTGTAGATTAAAATGGTATTTTTTAAGACAATTTTGTATTGTTTCAAATTTATTAAAAATGTCCCTTTAATGCTTTGATTGCTGTTGAAACTTTTAAGTGCTGTTCTCTTATTTACATACTCATGCTATGGGGAGTGATTTCCTATTGTCACCACGTGCTAGCCGTGTGCCTCTAGACTGTTGCTCCAAGAGTATAAATTCAGCAACATTAGAAAATTTCGTCACTACTCTACTACTCTTCTGCACTGCCTGGATGCAACTATGGGGCTTTCCATCTTCATTAGCCACTACAGCATAATCTGTCCACTTTGATGTTTGATTGATGTTTATACTGAGATAATTTCCTGGTTCCACTGTTTTCTTACTTTACTGGATATGTAAGCCTTTTCTGTCTGAATTTTTCCCTTCACTTCTGTTGAGATGGACATACTTTAACAAACTGTGATACAAATTCATCTGGCTATCCCAGATTATCTCTTCTCCGGGAAGTAGTTTCCAAACAATAAGTGTTCCAATGTAATTCTTAACTTATTAACTGTGGTGCGCTAAATTAAACCCCATTGGGATTAAAAGTTAAATTTCATCTGGACTGTTAACCTTTCTAAATTTTCTTTAATTAATTTCCATTTATATAAAATTTCTTCTAGTCTTCCTTCTTGAACCAATATGTAATTCTAAATTTACTTTAAAAATTATTTTTTATAAAAGGGTTTTTTTTTCATTTAATTTTTATCTCTTTTTGCAACCATGTGATGGTAGAGTAGTCAATTTTTTTTCTTTTTTATTTACATTAAATGATCTTTGTTTCCCTTTATTAATTTCTGTTAAAAAAGGGACAGGCAATTTTTCCTTGCCAAATTTGTTGTCAAATGTGATTTTCACATTTGTATGTGAATAAGAACCGTTTTTCCTTATACTACAGTGCATTATGTTTAATTTTCCGGTTTCTAAGCTTATTTCAGCTTAAAAGATGTTTTTTTTGTGATGGCCACACATTTAATCTCTACAACTCCTATGAGTTGTGTTTGAGCAATGTTTAGCACAATTATTAATTTTCTTGGCAATGTTGTCTATTGCCTTATTTAAACAATTTGGGTATTACCTACATATTTGATTCACACACATTTGTAGAACTAAAGATTTATAGAAATATATTATTTTCTGAATTTTGCTTAAATTTTTTTTACGGGGATGATTACTCATGAATTTCCTTTTTCTTTAATAAATTGTCATTTCAATTTTCTCTGGGATATTAAACTTTTACCTAAACTTTAGCAAAAAATTGTTTTCCTTGTTTTCTTTCCTGCAAAACACTTTAACTGCATAACTAAGATTTATCATAATCTTGTTAATAATCTTTTATTTTAGTAAACACAACGCAATGTCAAATCTAAATATTTGGATTTTAAATCCACTATACTTTATTTACGTCTAGTTTTTTAAACTTTAACTTCACTCGTGTTGTCAAGAGTCTTTAGTTGTCCAAAACTTAGTTTTATCTTTTAAAAATTATCTTTTACTGCAGTTATTTTTTGTAATGCCATTAAATAAGGTAACATAGAGACACAATCACATTTTGTGTCTAGTTTTATTAACAAATAACGGTCTTACACCGTTACAATGGCATAAAATGATTATTTAGAGGGGGAGCTAATAATGGAAAAAGAGTTTATCTCCCTTCAAAAACAGTAACAAGTATGTTTGGAAAAAATTATATTGCTCCTGAAATAATAGAAAAAGTACTCAGAAAAGATGATCTTCTACCTTTCATCCAAAAACAATTTTTTCAGATGTATGAAGCAGACCAGAGAAAACAAACTTTGGGACCTTATAGTATCGAGACAGTAGAAGTGGAGTATACAGGAAAAAAATACTGTTAAGTAATATAGAAATTGAATATAAAATGAAAAATGTTTAAAATTTTACAGCTGTTTTTTCGATAGATCAACTTCCTAAAAATAAAGTTAAATTAATCAGGAATAGTCAATTATCAAACTTCAAATGAACCTAGAAGTCACTGCATAGTTTATTTAAATAGTTACAGTCTACCACTTCCTGAAAAACTATATAATCGGTAATTGTTTATAAATGAACTTAGTATCAAAAATATAATTATGTATTATGTGGCAATAATAATAATAATAATAATAATAATAATAATAATAATAATAATAATAATGATAATAACAGTAGAGGGAAAGAGACCTTGAGATAAACTGAAGATCAACAACCCAGTTTTGTCCCCCAACAGGCATAAGCCCAAAACGGGGTTAATAAAAATATATTTAAAAGTGAATAAAATAATTAAGAGACCAACAAAAAACAATCAGGAAAATGAGAATGAAAAACATAATAATTTAACAGATTAAACAATACAGATAACAAAACAAAACTAAATCTAGGCTCAAAGAGGCCAGAATCGAGAAAAAAAATTAATCATATAAGGGCATTTGTTTGTCCTTATACTCAATTAAATTTAAATCTTTAAATTGTCAGTGAAATTAATAAATAATATCTCAAGTAGATCATTACGATTTAGACTAGTCCTCCATATGACTGCATGTTTAAAACTGAAACCCGAATGTAGACGCTGTAGCCTTTATTTATTTAATTGCAGGAGCAATGTAGTTCCCCTAGCCTTTCCTTTCCCCGAAACTAGTTATTCTATTTATAATTTAAACCGTGGGCTCAATTATATAAGAATAGGAGTTGTAGTAATATGCAATTGATTGAAAATAACTACTTTTTTAATAAAAACTAGAATAAAATACAATGAAATAATAAAAACTTAATAAAAGTCATCCAATGTGGAGAAATACAAATGAGATGGAAGTCTTATGGAGACGTATGTGGACAAATAAACATAGGTGAAGAGAAGAACTTGTAGATTAACAGTCACAGTAGACACACAAGAAGATACACAAGAAAAGATGACGCACATAAAACTAGGAGTAAATCTTGTGATGAGGGTCCGATGATGAGAAGCACAGGTGAAAAAATTTGCCCTCTGGTCCATTGCTCAACTTGACAGAAGAGTTGCCAACAATTTCTCTATCTATGAAGATCTGGGGATGACCCACATTAGTTCCATATGAACATCATGAAAATAACCTGGTTGTTGGTATCCTGGATCACTCACTCACTATCAGGGGCTCCCTCAGGTTTCGAAGACCCCGTCATATTTTGGGTGTCAATTTCGAGAACATTAACAAGGCCGATTTCCCCAACTACTGGATCTACTAGATCCTAGTTTTTCGGATTCGCTATTCGCCAATCTACAATCCGATTCTCGTCCCTACTATGAAGGGACTCTTCTCTGGATGACTTAAGAGGTTCATCAGGCTTCTTTCCTACTTCAGTGTACCTCATTTGGTTTACTTTTTGGGCGAGCGTGTCAAGCGAGCTAAAAGCTCCTGGACTACTCGTACCACTTTTCGCACTACACTGATCGATTACCGATTGTCGGTACTCTTTTCTTAACTTCAGGATAATTCTCTGGTATTATAATTGCCTTTAAAGAATTGTCCTTTTTGCTTTGATAAAGGATAGTCTCTATCCGAAACGTCAGCTTTTTATTTTATTTTATTTTATTTTATATTTCTAGTTTTATTTTGATTTTATGTATTATTTATGAACTATTTTGTCAATTATTATGTACTTTTTATTTTTATAACTATTAGATATTAAATAATCTTATATTGATGCAAGAAAACAAACCTCTTGTTCACAATGGGCGAATACGTAATTCGATCGCTTTGAGATCATTATTCAACGGAAAATAGGGAAGTTAACAATGCAAGCTATTACTAAGAAAAGGAGGGGCCGCTGGCAAGATTTATACAATAGAAACAGGTATACGAAGTCTAAATTATACAAAACAAAAATTACCAAATTATACAATTCTAAAAACCGATATTTTAACAATACAGATTCAAACAACTGACAAGAGTTATACAATAGAAAAAGTTTATAAAATCCAAATTATACACAAATAAAATTCCAAACTATACAATCTAAAAGCTGGTATTTAACAATAAAATACAGCAAGAAAACAAAAATAAAAGTAATAAAAGGAAACAATCAAAAAATATGAAAGGAAAAACTAAGAAATTTTAAGCAAATTTAATAAAATAGAATCGCCGAGGGGACCTGTGTTATTGTTCAGCAATTTTTCGGAGTCCTTTTTCCCTATCTCCAAGGTCTCGTTCGCGTCCAATGAATTCCTGTTCCTTACGGACCTAAGTAAACGGCAATCCTTTAACAAAACGTCGTGGCCGTCTCAAGCCTGTGCGTTGAATAATGATCTCGAAGAGATCGAAATACGTATTCGCCCGTTAAACTTTTGTGGACAAGGGGTTTATTTTCTTGCATCATGTCTTTATCCACAGTGCATTTCCTCTTCTCATACCCTTATCTTTATATATATATATAAATATATCTTCTGTGCGTGTGTATGTGACTGAACTCCTCCTAAACGGCTGGACCGATTTTGATGAAATTTTTTGTGTATGTTCAAGTGGATTTGAGAATGGTTTAGATTCACAATTCGGTCCACTACAAAATGTTTTTTTTAAAAAATTTTTTATTTATAAGTTGTTGTTGATCTTGGAATGTTTTACATTGGATCCGGCTAACAATCAAATCTGATGGCTAACAATCAAATTTACACGTACGTTGATTAACAATCATCTTAAAGAAGTTACTCATATTAGTTGTTGTGGATTTTTACAGCATTTTATTACAGTATACCACGTCTTCGCGGAAGAGCAAGAAATATTGGTCGACGTACCGAACATGCGCAATTGGTCCATAATCGTCGATTGAATAGAACAGTTGAAGAACACTTGACGGATAATGTAAATTTAAGAGATCAATTTGCAAACACACGTGCAAATTTAGAACAACACAATGAAAATGTAGAGCAACACAATCAACGACTTCGTGCTAATGCATTAAGACAACGAGAGGCACGTCAACGAGCGACCGACGCACACAGAGAACATAATCAACAGCGAATGCAAGATTATCGAGCATTGACACGAGCATCACTTAATCGTCTTGCGTTCAAATATGACCCTGAAATAAGACTATTCGTCACATGCACTAATCATCATCGGTAATATGGATAAAGAGTGTCAACATTGTCATGCTTTCAAGTTCAAAGGTGAATCGGCCGGTTTATGTTGCGCTTCTGGAAAAGTTTCACTTCCATTATTAAATTCGCCACCGGAACCATTGAAAACACTATTAGCTGGAGCCACATCTCAATCGAAGTTTTTTTGCGTAAAATTCGTAAATTCAATTCTTGCTTCCAAATGACATCATTTGGAGCAACAAAAATTGTTCAGAATGAAGATGGTCGCAATTTTGAATCTACATTTAAGATTCAGGGCCAAGTGTACCATCAAATTGGTTCAATGCTTCCAATGCTTAATGCCGATCCAAAATTTTTACAAATCTACTTTATAGGCGATGAGGAGCAACAAACTAATACACGCTGCGTATACAACCACATAGAGCAGATGGAAGAGCGAGAAATTGTGAAAATTTTGGTATCGTTTTTGCAAAATCATAACCAATTGGTCCGGTTGTTCAAGACTCTTTCCAACAGAATGCAAAACGACAACTACGTCATTGTCATTAAAGCAGATAAAGTACCATATGGAGAGCACGCAGGCACATGTAATGTTCCAACTATTAATTAATGGCTGGCGACCCATCTGAATGTCAAGATATACGCATACAACGCAGAGATAATACGGTGCAAATAATTCAAGACAATCATCGTTCTTACGATGCATTGCAGTATCCGTTGATATTTTGGGAAGGAGAAGATGGATATCATTTAAATATTAAACAAAGGAATCCAACGACAGGTACAACACAGATTATTTTATTATTCTTTCTTTTGCACCAATAATTTCTTTGTATCTTATTTATATTTTTATTTCCAGGTGTAGAAATGAACAAGAAAGTTAGCGTGATGAACTTCTACGCATACCGGTTAATGATTCGTGCTAATCAATATAACAACATTCTCCGATGCCGCCAGCTATTTCATCAGTACATTGTTGATATATATGCAAAAATCGAAAGTGAGAGATTACGATACATAAAGTTTAATCAAGCAAAACTTCGCTTTGAGGAATAAATTCATTTACGTGATGCCATAATCGGTAACGTAGATGCAACTTATGACAACATCGGTACCGCATATATTCTTCCATTATCATACACTGGTAGTCCGCGTCATATGCAAGAATATATTCAAGACGCCATATGTATGTGCATAAAACCGGCCAGATCTTTTCGTCACATTTTAGTGTAATCCAAACTGGGATGAAATTAAAATTTTGTTGTTGTCAGGTCAAACATCAATGCATCGCCATGACATCACTGCACGTGTGTTCAAACATAAATTAAAATCTTTGATGAATTTGATTACACATCACTCGGTATTCGGCGAAAGACGTTGTTGGCTTACTCTGTTGAATGGCAAAAACGAGGTTTGCAACATGAGCATATTTTGATTTGGTTGGTGGATAAAGTACGGCCAGAAGAAATTGATAAAATTATTTCAGCGGAAATTCCGGATCCAAATATTGATCAAGAATTGTTTGACATTGTTACTACTAACATGATCCATGGTCCATGCGGTACTCTAAACATGACGACACCATGTATGAACAATGGAAAATGTACGAAGCTTTTTCCAAAACCATGTATAACCGATATGTTCAGAGGGGGAAGCAAAATAAGTAGAATTTAATGGGTGGTACTTTAAAAGAAAGAACCACAAAACTTAAGAGTAAACGTGGCTCGTTACAAGACTTTTATTTTGGCTTAAAAATTGCGATATTAATTTATAAAATACAAAAATTCTGTACAAAAGAATGTTCTATACAATATGATTTAATTGAAGAATAATATTAATAGTAATTGCGATCTCAATTACAAAAGAAAATATTTCTCGGAAAAAAATAAAGAAATACTTAAATGTACGTTAAATACAACAAAACACTGTAACGAGAAATATTAATCGCTACATTGAGAGAATTAAAATTAAATATAAAAAAAAAATTTGAGACAGACCAATTCCTTATAAAGAATAAGGAAAAGAAATTTGATAATTCCCATTTAATATCTAAAGAAAGACTGCGAAATAATAATTAATTATTAATGGGGAATAAGATTGAAAATTGTGCAGCATGGCGTCCCTTATGCGCGTTATTGTTGAAATAGCATTAAAAGAAATTTCATTATTACCTTATGGTTAAACCCGCAAAACAATGCTGCTCGGTAAAGAATCATGGCTGCCGCGAGAAAGCGAGAAATTCAATAAGAAACTAAACGTCGAACGTCAGGGTAAGAGTAATTTGCAGAGCATTGGAATGAAAATGATAAATGGAAGTGAACGTCATGCTGCAGGCTAGTAAGGACTTGGAGGACCAGAAGGAGGGACGACTGGTTAAGCCAGAAGCTGGAAGTCGTCTGTCTGGAATAAAAAAAACAGTAACCACCAGTGGCGGCTCGTAGCTAAAATTTCTGGGGGTGCTGCGTCAGAAAATTTTAATTTTTTCACGAACTAGAAAATAGCTAGTGACATTATGCTTATGGATCATGTAATATACATGTATAAGAATAGTATTAAAGAAAAAAAAGACACATTATATTGAATTTTATCGATATCGAAAGTGAAACTGGGGGTGCCGCAGTGCCTATGGACGAGCCACCACTGGTAACCACGGAAAGAACATCAACAATAGTGGGACACACATCCTCGTGATCACGAAAATTATTCGCGAGGGACAACTAGCTGCAGTAACAATATTAAAACAATATATACTCAACAATCACTGTCTGTAAAACAGTAAAAAAAACTTAAAGAATAGAAAAAATAGAATAATTATTTACAAATAAAATTATATCTATTTTTACATAATAAAATCTGAGTTTTCCCGAACACTATACTATCACCAATATCGATGGTTTCCATCTTACCGTCGTAGAGACGTAGACAATGGCGGCCAATCATACCAATTGCGTATGTCAAACGGTGTAAGAGTAGATATTGATAATCGCTGGGTGGTTCCATATTCACCATTGCTGTGCAAAACCTACAAAGCACACATAAACGTTGGGTTATGCAATTCGGTGAAGTCCAAGTACATTTGCAAGTACGTTCATAACGGCAGTGATACAGCTTAATTTGCTGTTCAAACTGTAAATGATAATGACGAAATAACACGTTATCAAATGGTCCGATACATTAGTAGTAACGAAGCTATTTGGCGCATTTACGGTTTTCCTATACATGAAAGAGATCCTGCTGTTATACATTTGGCTGTGCATCTTGAAAATGGACAACGTGTTTATTTCACGGAACAGACTGCTGTACAACAACATTAACTGCTCCAAAAACTACTCTGAGTTTTTCAACCTTTGTAATCGACGTTTTTGGTCAATTCGCAAAGATATTAATGTATACTAATGTGCCTAGATTTTTTACATGGAACAAACAATCAAAAAATTGGGAAACACGAAAACGAGGCGTTCCAGTCCAAGGATATGCCGACATATTTATGGCAAATACTTTAGGCCGATTATATACAGTTCCGCGAATGCTTTTTTCTGCTTTTGTTGCTGGTTAACGTTCCTGGACCGACATCCTTCCAATATTTACGAAAAGTCAATGGTATTTTATATGACACGTTCTTCGATGCGTATCGTAAATTGCATTTACTGGAAGATGATAACCATTGGGATCTCACACATGCAGATGCAGCACTGAGTTCCTCTCCACAACAAATTCGTCAATTATTTTCTATAATATTAACAACATGTTTTCCGTCTGAAGCATCTGCTCTGTGGAATAAATACAAGGTTGGGACACCTTAATATGACCACCTCTCCTTGAACATGTTTGAACGTCCCATGGCATGCAGATGAAAAATCATTGCATATCATTAAAAGCTGACAACACCAGACGTGTAGTAGCATCCGTTAACACATCAATTGTCGCCGTCATGGGCAGTGCAAGTGACCTGTCGGACTCCAAAAGGGAATGATCTGTGGCTATCGGGCCAAGAAGGGCAGCATCTCAGAAACGGCCACCTTTGTGAACTGCTCTAGGGCTGTCGTTGTGAAGGTGTACCGCGACTGGACGACCAGACAGTTTTGAGCAACCGAAAAGGTAACTGTGGGGCCCCACGGGCCGTCGATCCTAGAGGCGAGCGTCGGTTATGACGCCTGGCCAAGACCAATCGGCATGCCACTCTTGAGCAACTGACACAGGAAATGAACAGTGGGACCACTAGGCGTGTCAGCACCGAGACAGTGCAACGATTCCTCTTGAGGTTGGGGCTCCGGAGCAGGCGTATGGTAACAGCACCCATGTTGACGCCTGTGCATCGCTGAAAACGCCTCCAATTCGCAATGGACTATCGCTATTGACCCTCGTTCGAGTGGCAAAGGGTTGCTTTCTCTGACGAGTCGCGGTTTCTGGTAAACAGAGTGGACGGACGATGGAGAATTCGCCGGGAAGCATCTGATAACATGCATCCCGACACCATCGTTGGCAGAGTACAGGCTGGTGGGGGAGGTGTAACTGTTTGGGGGATGTTTTCTTGGTATGGTCTGAGTCCACTGATACCGCTGAAGGGTACACTGAATGCTGTTCGTTACCTGACGATCGTCGCAGACCTGGTACACCCCTTCATATCGAGAATGTTCCCTCAGAGTGATGGCACCTTTCAACAGGACAATGCTCCCTGCCATACTGCCAAAATTGTCCACGACTTGTTCGAGCAGCAAGAGGATTAATTCAAGCTACTCCCATGGCCACCAAACTCCCCGGACCTCGACCCCATTGAACATTTGTGGGACCATCTCGATCGCCATGTCCGCTAGCTGGACCCTCCACCACGCATTGTGATGTAATTACCGGATGCACTAATCGCCGAATGTTTCCAGATACCTGCAACCACCTTATTGACTCTCTGCCACGTTGACTAGTTGCTGTGCTTACCGCCAAAGGTGGATATTCCGGATACCGGCAGGTGGTCATATTAATGTGTCCCGACCCTATATAAAGACGCAGTGAGTGAGGACATTTTGCATCGCATTTGAATTACTCACCAAAATCCCATTATCGAATTATCGGCCGACATATACTGGGTGTTCAATTTATCTGAAGATTGAAATATCTCGAGAACTACACATCGGATAAAAAAAGTGTGGAATGAAAAAAAAATTTAAATGGGAACCCCCGTTTTTTATTGCAGATTCGGATTCTCCAGAAAAAATTACCCCAATTTGACCTACGATTCGAGTCATTTCGGTCACAGATGGCGCTGTAATCGACAAATATCAAAATGGGTAAAAAATCGTTGAAAAATGGCGATATCTGAAGAAATAGGTATCAGATCAGCCAAATAAAATTAAATGTTTTTGATATTCTTACAAATGCTACTTAATGACACCATAATTGTCCATCTGACCATCTGAGAAATGACCGCCCCGGCCTTGGTATAAAAAATTCACTCTTTTGAGGAAATTTTTTATAACATGTTGATATAATTGCTGGGAAATTTCAGCAATCTTGTGTCGAATTTCATCTTTGAAGTTCTCAATGGTTTACGGTTTATTGATGTACACCCTATTTCTTGAGATATCCCCATTTTTCAACGATTTTTTACCCATTTTGATTTTTGTCGATTACAGCGCCATCTGTGGCCGAAATGACTCGAATCGTAGGTCAGATTGGGATAATTTTTTCTGGAGAATCCGAATCTGCAATAAAAAATGGGGGTTCCCTTTTAAGTTTTTTTACTCCTCCCTCCCCCACCTCCAGGGGGTGGGGGTGGGGAGTCGAGTTTGGTATCATTAGATGTCCCCCTTCGAGACGAACATTTTTCATTCCACACTTTTTTTGATCCGATGTGTGGTTCTCGAGATAAATTGAACACCCGGTATAACGAGGCATTAATAAAGATTGAGGATATTTGTATTCTTATTTCGAACATGCCACTCATCGATTTTGGCATGCCAGCGCCGAACCGCCCAGCAGCAGATATCATCAACAGCGATGTTCAACGCGAACAACAGTTTGATATGACTTCTTTGGCTACTTTTGTTGCTGATAAAGAGCAACTGCCTACTGCTGAACAACTAAATGTATATGATCAAATTACTGTGACAAGTCACGTATTTAAATTGGGGGAAATTACATAGGCCCAGTGGGAATTTAATAATTTTTATATTTTTACTAGCAATTCTCTAGTGTTTGTTTGGTTATGTTATTACCAGCCTAATTCCTTTTGATAATTTTTATAATTACTATTTTGATATTATATGTTTAGAATTAAATGATATTATTTTTTTCTGTAAATATTCATTTCATTGTGTCGATCTCAACCCTGTGCGTCAACAAAGCAAAGTAACAGAGTGAGATGTTCGCTGTTTGTATTGTTGTTGGGAGAAATTCCTGGAAGATGAAGTTCTCGTCATCCTTCAATTGTTACGTTAACGTGTTGTTTTGTTATTGTAGAAATTTAAGTTTTTGTTTTTGAGTGTGTACCAAAAAAGTTCGGAATGACAGGACGTTTGTTTTTTTGTGGAAAACAGCGATAATGGCGTCGGACTGTGAAATAGAACGCGGCCTTTCAAAGTTGACACTTGTGTATCATTGAATAGCAGCAAGTATAACATTATTGGTCAACATTAACCTTTTTATATGTTATAAAAAATAGATTGTTTGTTTCTTTTCGGCTAAGGAAGGAGTTTGTGAAAGGACGTTACAGATGCGACGTTGCTACCTTGAGCGGAGTGTTCGAAGGGAGTTTTCGTTTGGCCATCCCGATGAAAAGTTGTTCAATGCACAGGTATCACTGTTGGCGCAGTATTCGAATTTCTCCGATTGCCATATTGATGTCGTCGAATGGTGAGTGAAATTTTAATTTTACTGCTCTTCCTTGTCCATGGAACTACGCGAGGGTCCACCAGAGTAATAGAGATGCAACAGATGACAATTATCGGTGCAAACTATTCGTCCTCGACTAATTCGCACAGTTTGGGTGTTACAGAAAATGAACATTGTGGTTAACGCGAAGTTTATTACATGTTCAGCTTAATGTTTGCTGTTAATTTTAAATATATCTATATATTTAAGTAGCGCTTGTAAGCAGTGAGTCACTGATTTTAAGGCTCAATAATCTTGAGGCAGTGAAAGCTTTGCAGTGGATCCCTTGATCTTATAGGGGAGGCAAATCACTGAGTGTAGTAAGGGGTACACTTGTAGTTGGTAGCTAACTGCACGGGAATCACCGGCGGGGTTTCTGTGATTCTCCTCGCACTCATCATTGAGAGTGAAGTTAAAAGAATCACGTGACGCTCTCCGGCGTCATGCCAAAGCAGCTAAGGAGAGGTGATGTCCCGTGTCAGACCCAACGTTACGATACCCACACTGCGTCCTCATGATGATGATTATTGAAAAAAGTAAAAAATTCTGTTGCTCCTGCTAAGGCCTTTATTAAATATATTGTAGGAAGGACTCAGGTTATGTGTATGCGATTGTAAGGAACGGCATGTGTTCCGCGCGCCTGGTGGCGATTTGCATAGTGGTAGCGCGTTAGACTAAGGGGCCCCTTTAGGCTAGCGTTACTGTCTAGGGTTGTAACTTAATTAGTCAGTAATATTAATTTTACCAAAATTCTGATCACAGTTAATTCTTAGATGTATTGGGCTGGTAATAGAAATAAAATTAACGTTTTATTGTAAATATTGCTTGATTAATTGCATAATTGGTCTCACAACACCTCATTTCTCACAAATCAGTCTCGAACCCGTTGACGATCGCCTTCCGACACATTGGCTATGCTAATGTGGGTTCATGCATGTATAATTAGGTGGGGGTTCGTCACATTACTTTATCAATTGCAGCACAAGGTGGATTCTTTTTTTTTTTTGGATGCATCAGGTGGCACTGGTAAAACATTCCTCATCTCACTGATACTTGCGCGCATTCGATCACAAAATCACATTGCATTGGCAATTGCTTCATCGGGCATTGCAGCAACTTTACTTGATGGTGGGCGGACTGCGAATTCAGCACTTAAATTACTTTTGAATATTCATACAAATCCCGACGCAATGTGTAACATAAAGAAGAATTCAGGCAGGGCTGAAGTTTTGAGAAAATGCAAAATTATTATCTGGAATGAATGCACGATGGCCCACAAGCATTCACTTGAAGCTCTTGATAGGACGCTGAAAGATATCAAAAATAATACTAGGCTTTTCGGTGGTGCTCTACCGCTGCTGTCTGCTGTCTGGTGATTTCAGACAGACATTGCCCGTCATTCCACGTGCTACATATGCGGACGAAATTAACGCATGTTTGAAAGAATCATACCTATGGCGAAGTGTCAGAAAATTATGCCTTACCATATATATGCGTGTTCAATTTCAAAATGATCCATTGGCATCGGCATTCTCTGAACAATTGCTAGACATTGGGAATGGCAAAATTCAATTGCATGAAAATACACAATATATCCGACTCCCAGAAAAATTTTGTAACATGGTGGCTAACAAAGAATATTTAAAAAAAAATTATCTTTCCAGATTTACGACATAACTGTACTAATCATGCATGGCTACGTGAGCGAGCTATTTTAGCCGCAAAAAATTTAGATGTTGACGCCATCAATTTTAAAATACAACAGTCATTGCCTCGTAATGAAATTACATTCAAATCGATTGACACTGTTGTTGATCCTGATGAAGTTGTCAACTATCCTGTAGAGTTATTAAATTCACTGGACTTACCTGGAATGCCACCACATAACTTGCGATTGAAGATTGGCTCACCTATCATTTTGCTTCGAAATTTGAATGCGCCAAAATTATGTAATGGCACGCGATTGGTCATAAAAAAAATCATGGGCAATATTCTTGAGGCCACTATTTTGAACGGCAAATTTCAAGGTGAGTTGTACTTCTACCACGGATCCCAATGATTCCTTCAGACTATCCCATTCAAACGTTTGCAAATCCCAATTCGCTTGGCATTTGCTATGACCATTAATAAGTGACAAGGTCAAACAATTTTATTTGTGGCTTAGATTTAGAAAATCCTTGCTTTTCGCACGGTCAATTATATGTTGCGTGCTTGAGGGTTGGCAAACCATCGAATTTGTTTGTTTATACCCCTCAAGGATTAACCAAAAATATTGTACATCCAATGGCATTACGATAAATTTATTTTTTGTACAATAAAAAAATATACCTGTTATGAAAATAGCTCGAGTTTTATCTTTTTTACCCTTTAATTAAAACAAGTTTAAGTTTCTATTCAATATAGCTTCTATATTCAACTTAGCTCATAGTATACACATACTCACATGCAATCGATAGGTCGAATTGTGGTAACTGTACACGTGATAACGTCCTGTATTGTTAATAACTTTCTTTTATAAAAATTTTCATCAAAACGGTCCAGATTGTTATAACTTATTCAAAAAACTTTGAAATTTTCGGATTTAAGACGTGTGTACAGGACAACGTCTGTCGGGTCCGCTAGTATTGTTTATAAATTAATATTACAACTTATTTTAATCTCTTAAAAGAAAACTTCAACTTAATATACAACTTTATTTAAAATGAAAGTTCGAGATATAAATAATAACTGGCGAAATGAAAAATTTCAAATCGAACGCGAAATATATAAAACGAACGAAAATCAACGTCACTTCCCGCGCTCCATTACACAAAGAGGAAGTGACGTCACATGCTATTTTACGATTTTATCTTATCTTGTACGATAATCTGCGGCACTTACTCCTTCGACGGAGTTTGCGCCATCCCACTAACTAACGACTGCTTCAAGATGACAGTAGCAGCCGGGACCGACAGCTTAACGTGCTCTCCAAAGCACGGGGGGTTCATGATGGAAGAGCTGCTGGCAGACAAACAAACCAGTGGCTATCACCAGCTACTGGACATCCAGCAAATGGGTCAGACTAAAGTCCCCCAGCAGCTGGGCCCAAAATAGCCGTCTCACCCAGCAGTGGTCCCCAAGCCACTGGCTGTCACCCAGCCAGCAGCTGGCCGCGCCTGAAGTTGCTTAATTCCATCGATCAGCGAGACAATCGACGAGACAACCAGGCCACAGCCCCAACGATACAGAGACCGACGCGGCTGAATCCAGATAAGTACAATACTGATAATGCTTATTAATTAATAAACTACACATTCTGATTATTATACTATTTTAGGCATTATTCAGCGTAGAATATTGGGAGAATATATGATAGCAAAGCATGCGATTTTAAGAAGTTAAAAGTTCTGAACAGCGTTCCGCAATTCCCCGAGTCGGCTGGGCCACTCGTATCTCCTATCAGATAGCATGGCGAACCATCAGTTTGGCGGTTCTAGCTGCTATCACACATGGTACGAATGTATTTTTTTCTCGCGTGAATTACACAAAAATTAATGGAAAAAATATTACGTGGAGCAGATAGAGTAAAAATAATTCTAAAAATGAAGGTGGCTGACCTGGACAAAACAGTTGAGAAAAGTATGCTATTCTGAATTTTTATCTTATATTTATTCTTTATTGCCTGGTTTCTCTGATGCTTCAAAGGAGCTAACCGTTCAGGTAGCTCCTGGATCACTCCAAAAATATTTGGCCGTCGAAAAGTAGGGAGAGCATCCTGTTTCAAGTAATTTATTTGCTTCACGTTCAAAGATTTTAACACTATCCGATCGACAGTGTAGCATGAGGTTTCGAAATGAGCAGAGCAAATACTGAAGTACGATGAAGGGTGCAAATTTTCTCTCCGACATAACTTTATCCACGCATTTCTTATTAATTCCAACTTAGGAAACTTATGAAAAGATAAACTTTTATCAGTACCTAGGTTGTTAACCAATATACGGACATCTGGAAGGCGTGAATTAATATAATTAGAGTTTGCTAAGGAAAAGATTCTCTCTAATGTTTATGAAGAGTCTCTCTCGGACGACGTCGATCGGAGGCAATCAGCTGATACAAAATGGAGCGCGAGGGTGAAGACCGGAAGTTGCATTTTTGACACTTTAAACGCGATTTTCATAATGAAATAATGGTTTTAAAATTTTTCTATTACAGGGTGACTAGCGACCGGGAAAACCGGGAAAAGTCAGGGAATTTTCTGTAACCTGGAAAAGTGAGGGAATTTTACAAAAAGTCAGAGAATTTTACAAAAACTCAGAGAATTTTACAGTATCCGCAAAATAATGCGAAATAGGAACGAAAAATTTGAAAAATATCAATAATATTCTATCAAGATACTTTTTTTTGCTGCTTATGGTCAGGGAAAAAAACGGCCTTTGTCATTTGCTGTTTTATGAAGACTCGTCTATATACACTGATTGGAAGAAAGTAATTGGACACTTTCGATTTTAGACGTTTCGTCGAATATCTAGAAAAATACTTGACGAAATATACTGAAATTTCAAGGGTGTAAATAGGATGTTACACCTCATATATATCAGTGAAGGTTTTCTCCCGAAGGTAAATAGGAAAAATGAAAATGTTTCAATCGGATACTGGTGTCCGATCCAAAAATGAAAATTTGGAGAAAACCCCTTATCGTTTTATTTATTTTTGAGAGCAACTGAAATTCAACTCATTCTATCGGCGATATCTTTCTGAATTTTCAGGATATTAGCTTGGGTTTTTTTATAAGAGTAGCTCTATACATTTGGCTAATAAATTATGCAAAAGACAATTTGGTAACGCATGCGCATGCGCAGTTAAACATTATTTAGTAAAATTGCTCATATTTCATCAAATATTTAATATTTTTCTATTCTGATTGCAGGGTATTGTCTGCACTGTAGTTTGTCAAGTTTACTGAAAATGGCATTGCAATGGGGTGAAAATCCAGCGTGATATAAACAAAAAACTTACGAAAACATTTCGACCTTTTTAAAGAAACCTTTATATCTCCATGAATATACGTGCTATTCTCATACAAATGAACACGGAAGAGTAAAACAAGCCTCTTAAGCATATGCTACAGCTGCAATGCATTTCAAGCATTATTTTTTACAGGGTGATTCCAAACATTATTTTTTTGGTTGACTTCTTTGCTGGTCCCCTATTTGCCTTCGGGAGTAAAACCTTCCCTGAAATATATGAGGTGTAACTTCCTTTTTACACCCTTAAAATTTCAGGATAATTCGTCAAGCATTTTTCTAGATATTCGACAAAACGTCTAAAATCGAAAGTGTCCAATTACTTTCTTCCAATCAGTGTATATTTCCAAACACTGAGATCTAAAATTTTTAAAGATATATATATATAGTGCTAATCAACGCATCTGATACATGTTATCATTTTCCTTTATTACAATGTCGACAGCAATTCAACCATTATTTATTAATAATACAATACTATGCCCAATCCATTATCTGATTTATTTTTTATTTGCGGCCTAAGATAATGTGGCGGAACATAAAATTATTTCGAATGTACGAATAAGAACAATTAATTAGATTAAAAAAATTTTATTCAGTAAATTAATCTAGAAAACATGTTTAACCCCCCTCCTCCCACACAAAAAGCAAGGAAAAAAACTTCACTAAATCTTCGGATAACTAGATAAAAATGATACATAAAAAATGTACAAAAATTATTATAAAAATGATATAAAAATTAAAGTTTCATTAGGAGGTTATGTCCTCTTTTATGCTTTTACCATAGCCTTTATCTCTGGGGGTTGTATACCTTGAGGTTTTTTACCAGGGAGTTTTGTCATACCCTCGATCGAATTTAGTGCACCGTAATATTTTTTTGTACGCTGAGAGGTGACATTAATTTGATAGCATATCCAACTATCAAACTTATATTTTATTTTATTCAAACTAAACTAAATATAATTATATCTAAATTGGATAAGTTTGATTATGAAATACACGTGTCTAATGTAAATTTGATGGCCACGTGAGCTTTCAGTGAGATAAAACTTATGGAGTTTTTGTTTTTTTAAGAACTACATGATTAACAAAAATGGATTACGTTCCAAAGTTATTAATATTGTTATTGTACAAATCTTTTATGGAATTCTGAAAACAGAACCAAATATATACATTTTAATACCTTCGTTTTTGCATATTTTAATATCAAATTTTTGTAATAGTAAGGATGTTATTTGAATGGTACGAATATCATTGGACTATTAATTTGAAATGTTTAATTAAATTTTTTTGAGTATAAAAAATTCAAAAAAGACTTAAAATTAGAGCATCAGTTCCAGGGGATCATCCATTTAACTTACGATTTAACAGTAAAATAATTAAAAATATATAATGCATCGAGAAAGTGGCTTCGTGTATTCCAAAACTATTATGATTATTATAGTAAACTATCCAGGTTTGATCTTATTCAGGACAAAATATAAAAACCTATAATTCAATATGCTTATATTTCATTTAAAAATTCGCTCCGTGATTTTGTTGTTCTTTGTATTTCCCCCATCATTGACTTTACCGTCTCTCCCACGGGTGTTCTCTTTTAGCTGAGGAGGGATCGATTAGAAGATCCCTCATCTACGTTTAACAAGATAATTGGTGCCTTTCAGGGTTTCCGAGGGAGAGTTTGAGAGAGGGAACAAAAGCGTCAAAGGAAATGAACGTGTTCCACGTGGCGCTGACAGCGTTCACTGTAATCGCTCTCTCCTCTTTGACTTCCGGCTTAATGCGCGTGCATTGACTAAGTAGACCCACAAATCAACACGTAATAGCAGTGAAAGATCCGTTTTGATTGGGGAGCTCCTGCCACCTCTGTCTGTCTTCTTTCCACCAACAAGCAAAGACATGTTGGCAAATATCTACTTTGCTGATGGATAAGAGAGATTCCCACGCTTTCACTGGCAATACATTGACCAATTCCCGCCGTCGCAAATGCCTTTTACTGAATGACTACCACAATAATTACCACAAGTGCGTATTTTTTCTTTTCTTCATGTTGTCAATGAATGAAGTAATTTCAATTAATGCACAAGAGCTGTTTAACTATATGCATTTTAAATGCACTTCTTATTCAAAATCCTTATAAATTTCAGATATTTTAAATCTGACGTGAGTCCGAAATTATTAATTACATGTCGAGTCCTCAATAACACACATTTAATTTTCACAGCTTAGATGATTAAAAAAACATCTTCTATTCTTTTCCCTTATGCAGGAAATTCATTAGGTAATTAACCCATATACAAAATAGTTTCCCTATATTTTCCTGTGAATTTAATGTAGAAATAAACGTGAAAGATGGAGAGTGAAAAATGAAAGATGGAAAGTGGTTCGAAGGCTTCCTTTCTCCTCCTAATAATTCAAACTATTTATCTTCGAACTTTGTGAATATGTTACATCCATTCTTGTATTGAAATGTCACATTCGGTCGAGACATTTTATTGAGCTATAGAGCATAATGCAATAAAACGCATAAAACTTATATTATCTTCCCACATAGTAATCTAGTTTTCGTAAAAAAAAATTCTAAACAAACAGGTAAACGTTCTTTTCCTTGACTTTAAAAAGATGCTCCAGGAAGGTAGAAAGATGGCATTTTCAATGTATAGCTTTCTTAAGAATTATTTTTTTGTAAACTTATTCTTTATTAATGATTTTTATATTTGACCAATATATTTGGGAGAAATTTTTTTGTGATGCAATGGGATATTGATTTATTTAGAGAGTTTATTAATATATTCTTTTGAGTTATTTAGAGATTTTCTATTAATTTATTTTTTATGGTGTTAATTTTTTTGAGTATAGGTTTGTTGGAATGTCGTGAAATTTAAAATGTCTATTGTATTCAGAATGTCTTTCTTTGTCTGAGTCTCCGGGTCCCTACTTGTCTGTTCTGTGCCAAACCGGTCTTCGAGGGCTCTACTCATATGTAACTCATAATTAAATAAATAAATAAAAAATAAAATATAAAAAAATGTTATTTGCTTTGGCTGTCTTTTCATAGATACAGAATTTTACCTTGTTATTAGATTAAATTTATTTAAATCAAGATGATTTAATTGATTACTTTCTATGTTTGTTTATAGAACATGTTAGTAGATATTGGGACGAGAAGTATTCTGCGATTTCTTTATTATTTACTGTCAAATAAAATGATGAATATATTGTCAACGTATCTTGTCCATATGTTTTTTAGTTTTAAATTTTGAGTGATTAATTAAATTGTGTTCAAGATGATTTAAATATACATACAGTGCGTCCAGAAAAAATAGAAATATACATACAGTGTGTCTGAAATTTGCATAATTTGTAAACATAAGCAGAAATAAGTTAATTATGACTTAAAAACGCGTTCTAAATATGTTAATAATTATTTTTAACAATTGTTTAAGAATACTGTACGTAAAACCGTTTATTCCAAATATATTTGTGCAAAACACAGTGCGCCATTGTGAATTCTGTATGTGAAACTTGCCAATTTGAACGAGACAAGTAGTAAATCATTACTGTTAGAGTTATTTGTGACTAAAAATCTACAAATTGCATGGTTAAATAGTGACAATTACAATGGGGAGGTGTGCATCATTAACGGATCTGAAAAGGGACAAATTGATGCTTTGCATAAGCAGGGATTATCTACGAGAGAGATTGCAAGTCAAATAAAGCGTTCTCAAACAGTTGTGCAACACCACAATGCTCAGGAAAAAAATATTGGACCAAAATGAGCTCAGGACGTCCAAAAAACTGACACCACGTCAAAAACGGCAGATTATCAAAGAAATCTCAGAGAATAAAACATCCTACAGGAAACTGGCAATTCAACAATTCAGGTATCGAAGTCAACTATCGGAAATGTTGTGAAATCTATCAAGCACTTGAAGCACAAGAAGCGAAAGGGTGCACCAAGTGGAAGATGCTCACAAGAAGAAGAGACTGGATTGGGCAAAAGAACGGATGAGCTGGGTATCTGAATGGAGACGAATAATATTCAGTGACGAGAAAAAATTCAACTTGGACGCCCAGATGGGTGGCAGTACTATTGGTCTGACCTTCAGAAGGATGAGGAAATGTTCTCAAAAAGGCAGTGTGGTGGAGGCAGTGTACTCATCTGGGCTGCATTCAGTTGGAGTAGAAAGACACCAGTGGCGTTCGTTAATGGCAGAATGAATGCTATTGGTTACCAAAAAATGTTGTCAGAGACACTTCTTCCGTATGCAAAAGGCATAACAGGATCTCCATGTCTGTTTCAACAAGACAATGCTCCTATACACTCTGCCAAAACAACTAAAACGTGGTTTTCCGATAATGGAGTTGATGTCTTACCCTTGCCTAAATCCCATCGACAATGTGTGGGGAGCTCTGGCCAGAAAGGTTTATGAGCCCGGAAAATCATATGCCACAATTCAAGAACAGAAAGATGCAATTATCCGCGGTTGGGAAGAAATTGGGGACCAATATTTAAGGAAACTGCTTTCTTCAATGCCCTATCGCATTTATCAAGTTCTTGTTAATAAAGGTGGCCACATCAATTATTAAAACGCATCATTTCTTGACCTGAGTCAATAATTAATGGACACAAAAATTTCCTTCCGTTTGTTGTTTTTTTTCCCTCATGTAAATTTCATTTAAATATGAAGAAATAAATGTGAAAAATATTCCTGTAAATTGTAAAAAATTATTTTATTTTGTGAAACCCGAATGATTTCGTTCTGCTTATTGGATAGACTATTGTTTGGGGGTGAGTCTATTTTTTCTGGACGCACTGTATATGGCCATAATTGGGGATAATAGGCTTCCCATTGAGAGGCCATATATTTGGCTATAGATTTTGTTGTTGAATAGTAGCTGATTATTTGTAAAGTATAAATTGATGGATTGAAAGATTTATGCATTTTGTTCATATGGTAGGTGATATTTTATGCCTAAGGTGGGATTGGTATATTATCATGCATAGAATTTACATCAATGGTATAAATTTGGCAGTTTTTTTATTCTGATAGTTTCTAAAAAAAATTTTTGGTGGAAGTGTTGGGGATGGTGTATTTGAAGTGAAGTTTTTTTTTGTGAATTTTTCTAGAAATTTGGCTAGATTCTAGGTAGCAGAACTGTAAGAAGCTCTTGTAATGATTCTGATGGGAAAATTTTCTTTGTGCACTTTGTGAAGATAGGATTAGGTTTTTTGTTTATTAGGATTAAATAATAAAGTTCTTTTTTTAAAAATATGTTAAATATTTAATAATTCCTGTTATTTTTGTTTCATTTTTTGATATTTTTTGAAGTTTCAGTACTTTCTAATTTGAAAATTTTGTGGTTATTAATAAAGTTCTTAGGTTCTTCTATGCAGGGATGGGTAAAATACCTCCCCCGATGTATTTCAAATACAAAATACAAAGTACATCAAAAAATCGTATTTTAATATACGAAATACAAAATAAATATGTGAAATGTATTTGAAGTACAAAAACAATATCTTAATCTTGAAATTAAATCAAAAAATTTTATGTTTGATTTAAATAATTAATTACTTTCCATACAGTTTCAGTTTTTCCATTAGTTTTTCATTTAGTTGCGAGAGCGGTAGCGAAAAAAAGCAAAAACGGTACGAGGAAAAACGAAAAATTATGTTATGAGAAAAAAAACGTTAAAAATATTTTTTAAGTTCACAATGTACTTCAAATACAAAATAAAATACCTGTCGGTGAAAGGTATTTGAATACAAACTGCAAATAAGTACTCGCCTCCGCGGTAGAAGTGGGCGACATCTAGCGTAGTTTACTCAAACTAACAAAATGGCGCCTGGTAAGGGTACTAGTGGAAGCTTAACAAAGAAAATAACCTCTATATTCGCAATTTCCCACGAAATAAGCAGTTAAAAACCGAGTGGGAAGTAAAGCTAAAGCTGGGAAAACAAGCTACCAGTTCTTTTTATGTTTGCAGCGCTCACTTTCTACCCTCTGACTACATTCACGCTGGTAAGTTGAAAAATAAAAAAAAAATTGTACTTATAGGTAGAATGTAATTATGATTAATGGACGTAATATATACATATATTAGTAAAGATAAGAAGTGTCCTACCGTATCTTAAGTCTTTAGTTGAAAAAAAAGTGGAGTTAACGTTATGAAATAACAGTATTAAATTGTTTATTTAAGGTCTACCATTTGGACGACACTTTTTGAAATCAGGTGCAGTACCAAGCATTAATCTACCACAGAGGAAACACGAACTTTCATTTTTAAAACCTCCCAGCAAATCATCTATCGAGAGAACAAAAAGACTGAAAGAACGGGGAGAAAAAAAAAATCTTGTGTATATACTGTATTTAAAAATTACTTCTGCAAGTATTCATTTGGAGTCGTTTGGCGTATTTATTTCAGCATTTATATGCCAACTTCATTATATAGATGAGGCTTCTAACTTTAAACCGGCACCGCAGTCTGTGTTGCATTTCTCATCAAATGAAAACCAGTTGACTGAAACCCACGAGGAAATAAATGCTCTTGAAATACCAGAAACCAGTAACATGCAAAATCAACCTGTTGATGCCATGATGGATTTTACAGAAGCCCTCCATCCTGAAAATAGAGCAACCGATGCTAAACAATTTCTTATGTGTGCAAATTTGTGTACGACTTTTAACAATTTCCTCTCCTTCAACCAAACATCGCGTCTTATCATAGGCAAATATTTCCTGCTAACCTATGGTGAAGCTGCTGCTAAGAGCGGGAAACGGAGTACCCCTTCTAGTCACTATACCCCGAGTAGCCATAGCGTGCGCCATTTTGAAGTGATCTCAGCGCCAAATATAGGCCATCGCGGAGGCGAATAGACCTTGCCTGATGAAAAAATCGCCACAAGAGATTGCCACGGGTCGGTCAGCAAAAAGACTTCCCGTTTTACCAGATACTCAGCATCAGCATAGCGTCCGAGCGAAGTCGAGAGTGATTTAAATTTAAGAAATGCCAAATAGTTGTGCAACAGTTAATTAGAAAAATTAATGGGAAAAATACGGCATGGGAAAATTAATCAGCCTATTCTTTTCTGTATTTTCTACCGCTTTATGAAACGGAAGACGATAGGATCAATTTGTTTTATTTCCTTGGTTAACAAATGTTGCACAAACTGTTCTAATACAATTTTTCTGTCTGAGATTCGGTTCTTTCGATTTTCACGAGATTCACAACGCCAACATGCATGGATCAATGCCGTAGGTCAAACTAACTGGGTGCAAATTATTTATTTACTAGAATTCAATCTGTCACATGACGGGTATCAACCCTACAGGATGAAGGTTAAGAAACGAAAGTGGAGCATCAATGGTTTTCAAAACTTAATATTCTGCAACAATATACTGTTTATCTGCATAAAACATTTTTCAGTTTATTTATTTAATTAATAACAATGACTGAGTATTTGGACGGATTGTTGTAACCTTCTTTGTTGGCCTCGGACGGACCGACGGGCGGATAAGAGAACTATAGTTTATAATAATATATTGTTTATATATATTTGCCTCACACTCAGAGCACCTCCTTCCCTTGAAAGAAAGAGCTCTTGAGAAAAAAGATTTTTTTTACCTCTCAAGAGGTAAAAAAAAAAAAAAAGAGAGAGAAGATTTTATTCTAATGATATGATATTTTCTATGTAATAAAAATGTTCATTCTCTCTTAGAATAATTTCGATTATCCATTTTAAACTTAAGAAAGAAGATTTTTTTCTCTTTTTTAGCTCCACAAGCCAATAATAAAGGCTTGGATAATTGAAGGAAGACTGAGGAAGATAATTCCTCATCTAAATTTCACCATAAAAAGTAAGGCATAAATGGCTACTTGTTCTGTATCGTATATTACAGTCATTCATTAAGTGGCCTACCCCTGCCAAAGGAATTTGCCAAAAAATTTTCAGAAATCAAAATATAAAAATATAAAATGCATTATCGAGTGCTCTAAAGTGTAGATTCCTTGTCTCCTTTTGTAACGAGAAAATTGTGCGGTACTATGAACTTCATAGAGGCAGGAGCAGGCTAATCTAGAGCTGACAAGCTCACAACAGGAAGCACTGTTCTCGCGGAAGTGCTCGTCTGCTTATTTTCAAAATGGCGGTTTGTTTACTATTGGGCAAGGTCTATTGTAACATTAAATGACAAAATTTTTTCTTTTATCTGCTTTGGTAATTTCTATTTGGTTAACCATTCGGAAGAAGACAATGGAACCCGAAACTGTGGACACAACTCAACAAGAACAACAGGAAACCGCTATTCCACATAAAAGATTTATGAAATCGATTTAATAAATCTTTTATCTGGAATAGTGGTTTCCTTTTGTTCTTGTTTACTATTTGGTTATTGAGTACATATGCTTTAAACTTTTTACTTCATTTAACCAGTAGAAATGCTGATTATTATATTTGATTGAGGTTTGTATGATATTGTTGGAAGTTTACTTTTTAGTAATTATGGTTGATCTACTACTTGTGGCTGCCAAATATTTTAATCTTACGACACACTGGGAGAATTTTTTGCAGCACATCAAATAAAAATCACGAAACTACCGCAGGGTAACTTTTCCGTGATTTCATTTAGCTATAATTTTTTCTATAATTATTTACTTAAATCTACTGCGGCTGGCCAGGTGGCCAGGAGGGCTACGGCGTAGGCTTTCTAGTTCTCGAGTCCACCTGGTCGTGGGTTCGAATCCCGGCATGGCCCTGGATGTTTGTGTTTTTCCCGGGCTGCGTAAAGATATAACTTGTGTAAAAGGCGCAAAATGACCTTAGTAATCGACGCAAAAATTTCTAATAAGCCAAACAACCAAATCTGCTGCGGCGCACAATTTGGTAGACACTGGTCTAATAAGATGTATTCCACGCTAGAAATCAAATCCGTTAAAGAAATCAAGTGTGCCATATACTAATTTTAGTCACAATTTCAATTTTTTTTTTCATTTATTCGGTATATTTTCTTTTGCAACAAAAAAGTAAAAAAGAAAATTGTCAGTGACAAAATTATCCACACCCTAGATCAGTTTTGAATATCAATGATGTAAATTTTTTAAACTTTGGATCAGCCTTATTCTTAAGGGGTAAGGTAGAGGTCATCTTGAGTATATATTTTCCTTAGACAGAGAAAATGACAAAGCTTTTAAACGTGTACTCAAAATGACTAAAACAAAACAAACACTCCGATTACGCGAACTAGTGATTAAATTCCACAGTAAGATCGATGGTTATAGGAAATAGCCAGAAATTTAAATTCCACAGTAAGGGCGATGGATATAAGAAATAGCCAGAAATTGACATTAAGAGTCTCTCAGTACGAGATATTATCAAAGAGTTTAACAAATCCGGTTCCTGCACAAACCTACCAAGATCTGGTCTACCATCAAAAGTGTCTGTTCGAGCAAAACGCGTAAGTAAACGAATTATTCTCTTCCAAAGAAAAGTATCATCAGCATCTGTAGTTAAACAATTACGCGATGCTGACCAGCTGAATGTTTCCAGCAGAACTATTCGACGTTATCTAAACCCTCTTGGTGTCCATGGTTTCATTGCTTAGAAGAAGCCACTTTTGAAAGCAATGCACAAGAGAAATCGTTTGCAGTTTTTCCAAGCAATTGTTTGAAAAACCCATACGTTACTGTGATAACATTCTTGGGTCAGATAAGACCAAAGTTAATTTGTTCCGTAGTGATGGGGGAGAATACGTTTGGCAATTTCCTTGTGAGGAGCTTAAGGACGATTGCTTTTACCGCAACATCGAGGTGAGAGCATCATGCTGTGGGGTTGTAAAAGTTCATCAGGGTCTGCAGAATTAGTTATCATTGATAAAACAATAAACGCTGATGTTTACCAGAATATCCTTCAGGAAAACATGATCCCCTCTACCCACAAACGCCGTTGTAAACCATCGATAACGATTCCAAACACAGAACCAAGTCAACTAAAGCATTTCTGAAGTCCAGAAAACCATGGCCTATTCAATCGCTGGATTTAAATCCTATCGACAGATGCTGGTGTGAATTGAAGAGAATGTAAATGAGCGAAAACCATCTAATCTGCGGGTGCAAAGATAATAAAACTAGTTGTTTTTTTTTATTATTTTCGAGAATAAAACGGTGTCATCCATAATGAGCGAGAAAAAGTTGATTTTCAGCGTACAGGAAAGACCAAAAATGTGGGATCAGGAATAACCATAACCATCTCTTAAACAACTAGAATGGTTTCGTTTGTTTTGTTTGGTATTAACGTCCTTTTTAATTATTATGGACATTTCAGGACGGCGTTATAGTGGCCGCAAATTTTGCCTCGGAAGGCTTCTTTAACGTGCAGCTGGCAAACGACCATCACAGGCGTAAATTTTGCCTCGGACATCAGAGGCGATCACACAACCACTGAGCCACCGACGCCGCTCCACTAGAATAGATATTAAAAAATTAATTACGTGGAATGGAAAATTGAAAAATTGTGAATAAACAGGAAATTGCATTAAATTTGTGTTTGAAAAACTTTATTAAATCGGATGCTTCAAAATTACTATGGAGGCACATTTATTACAGTAATTTGCAAAAATTATTTAGTACAAGATTGTAATAATTCTAAGGTTATTTCTTCAATATTACATCAATACTTTAGAAGTATAAGTGGATATTAATACTTAGATATTAATTCTGTTTCTAAGTGGGCATAAAATAACAATTAACAATTAATTAACAACAGTGATAAAATCCATTATATGAGAATGGAAACTCCTCAGAGTCAAAAAATTCTCATCATGACTTACAGCTACTTAATGCTACAAGACAATGTAATGAATCAACTAAATTTTTGGGTATAACTATTGATACCCATTGTAACTGGAGCTCCCATGTAAAAAATGTAATTGCCAGCATTTCCAGCTATGTTGGAGCTCTCGCTTATTTAAGGCATTTTTTGTCATTACCTTTAATAAAAAAAAATAATGTACAATTCATTTATACATAGTCGGATTAATTATTGCATCGAAATTGGGTAATACATATGATTCTTACATCAAACCGCTTCAAGTTTTACAGAACAAAGCACTAAGATTCATTACTTTTGCTGGCTTTCTTGAATCTGCTAAACCCCTATACAAAACATAACATATAAGAGATATTAAAGACCAGTATATTCAAAGATTAAATATTGCTTGCACACAGAACCATTTCAGAGAATTCACTAAGATACAATCACCAACAAGTTTAAGAAGAAATGGTAATATTACTCTTCCTGTAATCCACAATAATTATGAACTAAGATCACTTCGAACAGAACTGATAAAAGCATTTAATTCATTGCCTGCTTCAATTAAGGCTTCGCCGTATAGTAATAAAACAAAACTTAAAATAAAACAGTTACCGATACAACACCATTAGTCCTCTTTTTGAACTTCTTCTCTATTAAGCTTTGACAATAATATTTATATTAGTTTAAGTTGAATCCATTGTTCACCTGCAACCTCCCATACAGGCTATGTCTCAGGGAGATATTAAATTGTATGTACTTGTATTTTTATCCTGTAATAAAGGTAATAATAATAATAATAATAATAATAATAATAATAATAATAATAATA